>CM034715.1:5926016-5937041 GCA_020142125.1 Phrynosoma platyrhinos | reverse complement strand
TTGGACTGGATGGCCCTTGAGGTCTCTTCCAACTCTAGGATTCTGTGACATCTGATAAGGGTGCCAGGTTGGGATGGTGGTTTTAAAACCATTTACATTCAACATCCTGGCTTTCTTCCCCCTCCTTCCCCAGCCTCTAAAGAATCCTGGGAATTGCAGTTATATGGGAAAACTGGCTATTTTGTGATGGCACTTCACATAATAAAGAATATCAAGAGGTCCCTAAGAACAGCAGCCTATCAAGGACTTCCTTGCATCTTCAGTAATGGATGGTTCAGTTTGCGCTGGATCTTCACTCCATGTATTCTTTGCTTTGAGCAATGTTTTCTAATTACCCTTTAAAGTTGCTTTTCAAGGCATTAGAGACATTCTGATGTTTCCAAGTTTTATCCATCCTTTCATAGTTCCTAAGATATTTTCCCCAAAAGTAACAAGAAATCAATAAGTTGCATAAAGGCATTTGCAGAATACCACAATGAAACATGATAGCAAGTTACTTGTTAAACACCATTACAAATAACCAGAATGAATTACTTTGAAAGTAACTTTCTGAGTTCTGGTTTATTCCAAATGTTGCATCCTAGAGAGCATGAAGCTGTTGTAAAGACTAAACGTTTTGTACGGAGGTGTTCATACACCTTTCCATTAAAATGACAACCCAACTTTTCAAGTGACATGTAAATTTGCTTTCTGGATCATGAATGTGTAATAATTATCTTTGTTTTGATAGCTGCTGTTTTTATTTGGGTCAACTTTGCATATGGCCCATGCAGGATTCTAATATCTCAAATTTTCCTAAATTCTTAACAAGCAGCCATTTTCCATTGAATTAGCAGCATATTACATATTGCACTATATATATAGTAGCATATAGCACTAATCTCCCATGCAAGCAAAATTATGCTCAAAATTCTGCAACGTAGACTCCAACCATACATGAAGAGAAAAATTCCAGGGGTCCAAGCAGGGCTCAGGAGAAGAAGAGGCAGGGACCACATTGCAAGCATACGTTGACTAATGGAGCATACCAAGGAATTCTAAAAGAAAATCAGCATGTGCTTTATAGACTTTATAGCATAGACCATGAAAGGCTATGGAACATCCTTAAAGACATGGGAGTGCCAACACATCTGATAGTCCTGATGAGGAATCTGTACCTAGGACAAGAGGCCACTGTTAGAACAGAACATGGAGAAACTGAATGGTTCCCAATTGGCAAAAGGGTCAGACAAGGCTTTTGCCCTATCTGTTCAATGTATGTAGAACATATTATAAGAAAAGCATACTTGGATTGAAGCAGGAGGAGTGAAAATAGGAGGAAGGAACACCAACAATCTAAGATATGCAGATGGCACCATAGTATTAGCAGAAAACATTGAAGGAACTGCTGAGTAAGGTCAAAGAAGAAAGTGCAAACATAAAGAAAGCAAAAATGATGACCACAGAGGATCTTCACAAGTTCATCCTAGGCAATAAGGACATAGAAATAGTAAAAGAGTTCCTATACCTTGGATAAAACATTGATCAGAATGGGGACTGCGGTCAGGAAATCAGAAGAAGGGTAAGAAGGGAGGGTGGCTATGAAAGAACTAGAAAAGCTCCTAAAGAGCAAAGATACACAACTCAGCACAAAAGTTTAAATTGTACAAGCAGCTGTATTCCCCATTACCATGTATGGATGCAAGAGTGGGACAGTTAAAAACATGGACAAAAAGAGAATAAATTCATTTGAGATGTGCTGGAAAAGAGTGTTGAGGATACTGTGGACAGCAAAAAGAACAAATAGATGGGTCCTAGAACAGATCAAGCCCGAATTTTCCCTGGAGGCAAAGATGACTAAACTGAGGCTGACATACTTTGGCTACATCATGAGAAGGCATGAATCATTAGAAAAGACAATGCTAGGAAAGGTGAAGGAAAGTAGAAAAAAAGGAAGACCACATGCTAGATGGATGGACTCCATTAAGGAGGTCATACTCGTGTATGAATCTGCAAGAGCTTAGAGGAATAGTGGAGGATAGGGAGTCTTGGAGATGACTCATCCAAAGGGTCACCATGAGTCGAGATCGGCTCCAGGATAGTTAACAACAACAACAATATTACATATTACAGCATATTAGTTTAAAGATGTGCCATCAACAGAAGATAGTCCAATCGCAATAGGACAGGCTTATATCAAATACAGACACCTTGCATGGCAAAGTGGAGTAGACCAGATGTGGAGAATGTGTGACCAGATATGGGGAACCATCTAGGTTCACTGTGGATTCCCAGCAAACCCTCAACATAGGGTATATTATCCAAAGTGAATGGAAGTTGCAATCCAACATATAGAGGACCACACATAAATGGCTTCTCAACAGTAATTCTGTGTGCTTTGCAATGAGAAGTTTCCTCTCCAGTGGCAGAGCCATTTAAGCATATTTGCAAGTAGGGATTTAATTCTTCACTAATTTTCTTCTTGAAGGAAACAGTAAGAATGGATCATGTTCTCTTTTTGCACATGTTTACTGATGAGCAAAGGCATCAATTTGCTGCATATTTCCAGTTACTGATTTTTCAAGAGGTATCTCAAAGTTCTTTTCCTGCTGTTCGGCTCCTACTGTTTATTATTTATTTATTCACTCTTTCAATGGGTGGTAGGAAAGAGGTTTCCCAAACTGAATTCGAAAGATCTCTTCTAAGATATCTTTGGATATCTTTGTCAGCTGTTCTTTTCTGAAAGCCTCCAGGTTACCACTCCCAGCCTCCTGGGGGTGAACCATAGCTCAGCCTAAAGCATGTGTATTGTATGTAGAAGGAACCATGCTCAACCACCAGTCTCCCTAGATAGGGCTGGCAAAGTCTCCTCTCTGAAAAGTTGGGAGAGTTGTTACCAGTCAGGTCAGGTAATACTGAATTAGAAGAGCCAAGGATTTGACTAGCAATATAGCTTCCATGTTCTCTTAAGCCAAGCAACATTAGAGTGTAGGGAAGATGGCAAAAGTTATTAATGAAGAATAGGTAAGCTAGGAGAGGCTAAAGCAAATTGTTTTTGCCCAGGTCTTTGATTGTGAGTTCCTGCATGGAAGAAGGGTGTTGGACTGGATGGCCCTTGAGGTCTCTTCCAACTCTAGGATTCTGTAACATCTGAAAGGGCAGTGGCTCAGTGGTTAAGATGCTGACTCTGATGATCGCAAGGTCAGCAGTTCGTGGCCCAAGTACCACGTGACGGAGTAAGCTCCCATCACTAGTCCCAGCTTCTGCCAACCTATCAGTTTGAAAGCATGCAAATGCAAGTAGATAAATAGGTACCACTTCAGTGGGAAGGTATACAGCGTTCTGTGCAATCATGCTGGCCACACGATCGCAGAGTTGTCTTTGACAACACTGGCTTTTCGGCTTAGTAACGGAAATTAGTACCACCCCTACAGTCGGACACAACTTGACCACTTTTCAAAGGGGAAATCTTTACCTTTTTAAAGAAAAGGGCAAGATTCTTCTCACTCCTCTTTCAACTGCTGAGTTAATTAAGTGTAAACTATGCAGCAACTGAAATGAGGTTAAGACAAATAAGGAAAACAGGAGGAGGAGAGAGAAGCTAGGACATTTTAAAAGCAGCTGAAAAACTGGGATGGGAGAGGATTAATGGTGACTGTCCTCCCAAATCAGGACATTTGGAGAGTATGAGATTGGAGGAGCATTGGTGTTAAGAAGTGAATGAGGCCTGCAGCACCATGTCTGGTTCAGGATGCAAACCATGTCCTTTGCAAAAACACTCCATTTAATTCCCCCCGAGATTTCTGATCAGAGAACTCTTGAGCAGGAGTCATATGGACAGGAAAGGCAGTGGGAATGGAAAGACCCAAGAAACAGTTTTGAGTCATTAGTAAAATGGTGACATTTTCTGAATCCTGTGGATACTGTCTGACATCAGATGAACTGGTTAGTCAGAGGCTCCTTTCTCAGACCCAGTAAAGCAAATAATTTTCAAATGTAGTTGGGGTCTGTACTCAGACACTAACCCAAGTGTGATTATCACACATGAGATTGTACACTCCTTTTTCCCTACACCCTAAAAAAAATACAGTTTGTGAAATAAGCCCTTTCACCCTGCCCTTGTCGATGTTGATTTGCAAAGTTGGGTTGGTACATGGATATTTGTGAGAGGCACCAAGCAGTGAGTTTTGGCAGGATGTCTTGTCTTTAATGTTCATGCTGAATGAAAGAATTGTCTTGTCTTGTGGTGCTGAGCAGATGTGCTGGTTGTTACACTTTAAATGGGTGTGCAGGTTGATCCCAAGGAGGTATAAGGAGACCTAGGTCCTTCTAATTAAATTAGTGGAGTTTACACTATGTTTAAGATTGCAGAACTAGATAGCTGACAAATGAAAGTTTACATAGGTTAACATTCCAAGGATTACTTCCATTGTCACTCTGAACATGCAACACAATTCTTCACCCTCCAGCATTGCCTCTTTAAGTCCCTATGTTCACCTCATCTCTTTCAAAGCAATCTCACCCTGAATGTTTTGTCCAAATGTTGTTGGGTGAGTCCACTCCACTGCCTAGGCATTGACCTTCAACTTATCTTTGGTCTTTTTGTCTCCTCCATTGTCTTGTCAACTAAGTCCCATCTTGGGCCTGACAAAATGCTGAGGAGGTCTGGTAGGGTTTTGGGGTGGGGAGTTCATTTTTAAATAACTGAATTGTAATGAGTCACTGAAAAAGAATGATTAATTCTAATCTGCGATTAGAAGAATATGTAAAGAATTTATGTACAGTAGAGAAAATGGTTTTAAGTACTGGTGGTAGCAGGGGGGTGGCAGGGAGATCTGGACTCCTCACTCCATTGCAATTCCTGGAACCGGTTCAGCTCCAAGACTGAATTCTTCATGGCCTGAACCATACTGTTCCTCATTTTAGATGTGTATTGCATAATTTGAATTCTTTTATTTGTGTAGATAATGTATTAAAAATCAAGTTGTCTGTATAGTTAATATATAATTGCTTATGTGTAAATGCTATTTTAAACACTAAAAAAGCTTTTAATTTTATGTGACAAATGCACTTCCAAATCGTTCCTTCATTTGTGATTATGCTTTCTTTTGAGACCTGTGTGTGTGTGTGTGTGTGTGTCCTACCCCAAATATGAGCATACCTCAAGTATGGGCAACTTGTGGCCTTCTAGATTTTGTTGGGCTCCAGGTCCCATCAGCCCTACTCAGGAGAGCTAATGGTTTGTTTCTTTGTTTCTTCCTTTATTTATTTATTTTTATTTCTGTGCCACTTTTCTCCCAGAAAGGGACCCAAGATGGCTCACAAATAAAATCACATTAAAAGCTTATTACAAACATTAAAACCACAAAAAGCACAATACTCTCCCCATATAATAAACACCCCATATAAAAAGCCATCCCATGGTCACACATTAAAAGCCTACCTAAATAAAACTGTTTTTGCTTGCTGACGGAAGGCAAGCAGTGAGGAGGGCAGCCTTGCGTCTCGTAGAAGGGAGTTCCAAAGGGTAGGAGCAGCCACCGAGAAGGCTCCCTCTCATGTCCTCACCAGGTGAGCTTGTGATGGTGGTGGCACCAAGAGAAATGAGAGTTGCAGTCTGACTGGAAGGCCACAAGTTGACCAACCCTGCTCTAACTCTTGTCTTCATGACCTTCCCCCTCTTTCCCAGCACTAGCCTTGCTCCAACTAGGAGAGGAATCACTGCCCTTATCTCGGATCACCGATGAGAGATAGCAGTGGAAATGTTCCTTTGTTTTGGAGTGATGAGTGGCCCATGAAGATTATGGGACTCAGCCAGCATTTGAAGGAGTTGCTTATGCAAGGATGAATCCAAACCCTGCCCTTAACCTCAGGGTAAGGGAAGTGGTAGGCCCACAATTTGACTGATCCTTGAGGGAGTAGCTCTGCCATATACTATCCAAGTCTTTTAGTGAGCCATTCACAGTTCAGATAGGGAGATTGTGCAGTGCATGAAGCTGCTGAGTGCCTTGGATAGTGCTTGGAATAGAATCCCTAAACTGTCTGAGTTCCTTTCTTTATATAGAGCAGTGCTTGCCAAACCTTTTGGGGATACCGCCCTTTGAATGACAACCCTAGCACCTACCCGAATGCATATTTCTTGATATTAGGTCTACTGTTCTACTGCAAATTCAAAACAACCAATCCTGGTTGCTGCTCCCTTTGCCACCCGGTCACCTTGGGAGCAGCAACTGAGCAACTGGCTGCACCTGTGCTGGCTTTGCAGCAAAGGCCAATACCAACAAGAGTCTTCTCAATTGCTGCTCCCAAGGTGACTGGGTGCAAAGGGAGAAGCTTTTCTCTGGCAAGGAGTCTCAATCCTTCTTTTGGGGAGCAGGGAGAGGCGCAGCCGGTATGTATGTAAGGGGTTTATAGAGACCACATGCTCTTGACTGGAGACACATGGATGGGGAAAGGGAGAGATTTTAACTACAGGAGACATTCCAAGGCAAAAGACTTTCCAAGAACTAGCTCCAGATACTCCACCCGTTTCTTCAGCAGAAATGTGCCTTCCCCACACAGATCCAAATGTTTGCCTCCCCCCCCCGCATTGTTTCATCTGCTACCTCTTCTGTCAGTTTGTCTGAGAAAGAAAGCAGAAGCAGCTGCGCAAATCCAACCTGCCTGCCAAATCCCAGCAAAGTTTGCAACACTCACAAAGCTTAAGTAGTGTCCCAAATTTGAAAGCTCTTTTTTGCCACCACTTCTCCTCCACTGCTACTACATGCTCTAACACCTTGCTCCTGTCAGTCAGTCTGTCCCAAAATGGCAGCAAACAAAGAGAGACAAGCTCCATGTGCTAAAAGATGGTCAACTGTGTTTTAAAAAGCCCAACACACTAAGCCTTCCTCAGGGGCTGAAAACAAATATAAATACACTTAAGATATAATATATAAAAAGATAGGACAGGACTCATCAAACTCTGATACAAAAATATTCATATAGTTCTAAACAAAATTATATATATATCCTTCAAAAGAATTCACTGGAGTTGTGAATATGCTCCAAAATACAAGACCATAAAGGGAACAGACACTGCAGCATTTCTGTATATATACGGATTTGAGATGGCCTTGGGAAGGTACAACCAATGATACGTCTTGATGGGACATTCATTTAATTTGAATGTAGTAGAGAAAGTATATATTAGAACATATGTATGGATATGATTGTAATATGTTGACATGAATAGAATGAGCAATTGTCTGGAGAGATTGCATCATATGTCCCTATGTATTTTTTTATATTTATTCATTTCCTTATTTATTTTACATTGCTAACACAAAAATTTCTGTAATACCAGTTAAAGCAGATCTGCTTCTCGATATGACTTTCAAATCACAGGGTCATTCACAAGCAACATCAAACAAGATGCATCAGGAACAAGCATAACAGATAAACACACTTGTAATAAAACAGCTACCCCAATGTGCGTATGCAAGCACCTTCAAATTGTCTGCTGACCCATGCATTTCACTTTGTTTTGTCATTGACATCCTTTGAAATAGAACTACAGCACCTAGTATTCCTTGATGGTCCCTATCTAGCTTCCAAGATCAGACAGGATCTGATTTCTTCAGACTGTTAAGACTTCATCCTCAATTTGACCTCCGTTTCAGCATTCAACTGCACCGTCTCCAGCCTTACATGGCCAATGGTCAAGAGGGCTGAGAATTGGGGGCAAACTGAAATAAAACATCATCTGCTTGGCAAACTAAAGGTCTGTCGTAATGATGATGGTGGTGATGCTACCAAACAACATTTCTACCAGCCAAAGAACAACAAGGAGGAGGCAATCTGATTCTCAGGTAGCAAGGTATTCTATAATGTAGGTGCCTTCACAGAGAAAGGTCTATTTCAGAAGAAGGGATTCTCCTGAGGTCCCAATCCAGCTCTTTGGGTTTCTTCCTTCGCCTAACACCATCTTGGTCATTTCTTAGGTTTTGTATGTATTTTCCTCATTCTAAAAGATTGAAATGCTTAGTTATTGGCAATAAGAGCTTTGAACTAAAAGAAGTTGATATTTGTCATCTCACTGTTTTATCCTGTGGCCCGATGAAGAACATGCCCTGTGAAGAGCAACTTAAGGATCTGGGTATGTTTAGCCTGGAGAAGAGAAGGTTGAGAGGTGATATCATAACCCTGTTTTAAGTATTTCAAGGGGTGTCATATTGAGGATGGAGCAAGCTTGTTTTCTGCTGCTCCAGAGACTACGACACAAAGCAGTGGATTCAAACTCCAGGAGAAGAGATCCCAGCTCAACATTAGGAAGAACTTTCTGATCATAAGAGCTGTTCAACAGTGGAACACACTCCCTCGGCATCCGGTGGAGTCTCCTTCTTTGGAGGTTTTTCAACAGGCTGGATGGCTATCTGTCAGCGATGCTTTGCTTGTGTGTTCCTGCATGACAGATTGGGGTTGGTGTGGATAGCCTTGGGGTCTCTTCCAACTCTATGAGTCTATGAATCTGTAATTGTTAATCCCAACAGATTGGAGGAGGACAAATGTCCCCATCTTCAAAAAGGCCAAAAAAGAGAGTATCCAAACAATTATTGCCCAGTCAGCCTGACATCAATACCAGGAACAATTCTAGAGAGGCTCATGAAACAGACTAGTCCTATTTAGAAAGGAATGGTGAATCACTAAAAGTCAACATGGGTTTAAAAAAAATAAAGTCCTGACTCATGACAGACTAGCAAGATGAATCTTATCTTTCTCTTTCACTCTCTGACAGCATTTTTAACTAGGATCACCCAAAATAGCAGCAAATAGCAAAATGTTCAAGTCTAAAAAGTTGCTTTGCTTGCTGCTGTGCAATGTTTTCTTTGGTCTTTCAAAGCTCTTACCTTCCTTGTTTTTCCTTTTAAGATACGGCTGGATGAGCCATTTGCAGTCATAGACCTCATTCCTTTTGCATATCCACAGAGGTTTCAAGACCAATTTTGGTTTTTACTTGGACTGAAAACTATATTTGCATGAGGACCTGGCGCTTCTATCTCTTTTTGTCCTTATTTTCATCTCCTTTGCAAAGACTGAGGACTAAATCAGTGCATTCAAATCTCAGTGAAAAAGAAGTCCCTTGTATCATTCCCTTTAAGATGGAAAATAGATCTGATTTCAAGCACAATTGTGATACAAGTGGACCAACAAAAGAGGCAGGATACTGGAATTCCAGATAGGCGCTTCCCCTCGCCCACATTTGATGATCTCAGGATTAAACCTTAGATTTGCTTCATGCAAAGCAGGAACTCTAACACTGACATGTATATGCTCCTATCTTATACCAAATTAGACTGTTGGTTCCTCTGATTCTTTATTTTCTTAGATTGACTGGCAGTAGCTCTCCTAAAGTTTGGCCTGGGACTTTCTGTGTGCAATAGTTTGATGAAACAGTGAACTGCAGCAGCCTCCTCTTGAGCAATGTCTCTTTTACTTTACAGAGTCCGAAAGGGGGCACCTCGCAAATCCAACCTCTCTATTCTGGGACGGATCAGAGACCAGAGTTGTCCCTATCAGATCACTGAAACTGAGGAACATAAGAAACTTCTAGGTTGGTCCATCTAAGCTAGTACTGCAGACCGAAACTGCTAGTAGCTCTTCCAAATTTTCATATTCAAGTATTTCTCAGATCTTTATGGATTATGGGGTTGAACCTGAGAACTTCCACATGCAAAGTCTTTGAACTTTTGTTCCTTTTCTTTAAAAACCCAGTCCTCATGGTTATGAATAAAGGGCTGGTTTTAAATAGTAACTGAAGAAACTGCCTTCTATCAACTCAGCCATCAGTCCATTTAATTCTGTACTGTCTACACCAGGGGTCGGCAACCTATGGCCCGCGGGCCACATCTGCCCCCTGGACCCCCGTTTACCAACCGCCGTCCACCACCACCACATCGTGTTTTGGCCACTGCGCGGCCGTGTGCATTGCGGACGCCATTTTGTTTGCCAAATTTTGTTTGCCACCATCCCCCCCCCGGCCCACCGGATGGGCCCACTGGAAGGGAATGGCCCCAGGTAAGGGAAGGTTGCCGACCGCTGGTCTACCCCATTGGTAGGAATGGAGTGTCCCTCCAGGTTTTGTTGAAGCCATCAGGCCTAGGCAGCATAGCTAGTGGTCATGGATTCTGGGAACTGTAATCCAACAATACTGAGGCCACCCCATCCTCACTGGATAGGAGCTCTCAGGTGTCTCAGAGAAGAGTCTGTCCTATGCCAGGAGGTCAAACCTGGTACCTTTCTCACAGAAGGCATGTGCTTTAATACTGAGCTGAGGGTCTTGCTTCTCTAGCTTCTTAACCCTATTAAGGACTGTCTTTTTAGAGTGGGCCAGGGACCATTATTCAGTTTCCAGCACTACCTGGTTAAATCTGTTTCATTTTAGTATCCGTTAAAAATCCGTTTTTAAGAAAGCAGTAAAGACGGATCTCTTCCGGCAGGCCTTCCCGGAATAACCTCCCGGTCATGAGGAACCCTGCTACCTGCCTTGAGTCCCCTATAACTGTTGTATGCTGCCCATTGTTTTTGTTCTTTTTAGTTTTTATGCATAATGTATTTTAATTCCATGTCAGTTTAATCTAGTTTTAAGGGGTGGGAGGGTTAGGGAAATAGGGATTGGTTGTTTTAATTTGTTTTCTGTTTTTAATTATGCTGTAACCCACCCCGATTGCCGAGCAGAGGGGCGGGCTAGAAATAAACAATTATTATTATTATTATTATTATTAATCTGATCACCAAGAGCATTTTTATCCCATCCAACAACTGATGTTCTCTTTTGATATGAAATCATGAAGTGTTAAGCCATACATATTAAACAGAACAATCAAAACAAGGGAATAATAATAATAATAATAATAATAATAATAATAATTTTTTATTTATATCCCATCCCTCTGCCAGGCAATCGGGGCGGTGTACAGAATTCAAAACATCAAAACAACTTACATAAGGGAAAACCCTAACCCCAACGTAAATTAAAATAAAGCAAAGCAGCTTCATTTATATACCGCT
>CM034715.1:5872790-5889268 GCA_020142125.1 Phrynosoma platyrhinos | reverse complement strand
ATATATATATATTTATAAGAACTATATAGAAGACAGAAAAGGTGGAAGTACAAAAAAGGCAATTACAAGCTGTAAGTGTAAAACGTCTTTGTATTATGTTTTAAAAGGTATTTTTATATAAATTGATATATATATATATATATATATATATATATATATAATTATTATAATAATAAATTTTATTTATAACCCGCCTCTGTGTCGCGATCGAGTATATATAGTACTACCTTTATTAACCACTTATATAAAAATACCTTTAAAAACAATACAGATAAGCTTTACAGCTTGCAATTGCCTCTTTTTTAGTACTTCCACCTTTTCTGTCTTCTATATAGTTCTTTCTTCATGAATCTACTACATTCAGTATCTCTACTTGTTCTAATAATTATCCTGTCTTATTTCCTATTGATAATCTATTATTTTCCTTGTTTTAGTATATTTTCTCTTTTTCCACTACTCTTCATTCTAAGATTTAATCTTAGGTTACCTGTTTTTATATTTTCTTTTTACCTTTATTAACTTTAATTTTATATTGTTTCTTCTCTTTCTTTAAATTCTTCATCTTACTTTCCTTTATTATCGTTCTTTCTTGTCTTATTGAAATTTCTACCCGCTGTTCTATAAATGAAAACTACAAATCGATAAATAAGTAGTGTAAGGAAAGAAAGAGAGTAAGGTCCAAAACACACTGCAGAAATGACCCAGTTTGAGGCTGCTTTAACTGCCCTGGCTGAATGCTAGGGAATCCTGGGAATTGTAGTTTGTTGTGGCCCCAGAGCTCTGACAGAGAAGGCAAAATGTCTCACAAAGCTACAGTTCTCAGAATTCCCTAGCATTGAGCCAGAGCAGTTGAAGCGCTCTCAAATTGGGTTATTTCTGCAATTTGTTTTTGGACCTAAGCAAGGGGGAGGGTGGCTGGGTTAAAGCCTTGCCTCCACCTGAGAATTCAAAGATATAGCTATGTTAATTGTAGAATCAGTATGTAGAGAAATCTTGTAGCAGCTTTGAGACTAACTGAAAGAAAGAAGTTGGCAGCATGAACTTTCCTAGACTTCAGTCTACTTCATCAGATGCATCTCCATCAAATGTATCTGAGGAAGTAGGCTTAAGTCTAGGAAAGCTCATGCTGCCAACTTCTTTCTTTCAGTTGGTCTCAAAGGTGCTACAAGATCTCTCCACAGATGATGTTAACCTACAGTTCCTCTATTAACCAGCTGGAACCAGGGCTGTGGGTGATGGGGGTTATAGGAGGGCCCCAGGAATGGTCTGTTGTAGTACAGGCGGACCTCAGCTGACAAAGCCGGTGTCTTTTCCTGGTCATTAGTTTGGGGCTTGATCTGCTCTAGGACCCACTTGTGTGTCCTTTTGGCTGTCCATGGGATCCGCCGCACTCTTCTCCAGCAGCACATTATCTCAGAGGCATTGATTTTCTTCCTATCCTCTTTCTTAACTGTCCAGATCCCATATCCATCCATGGTAATAGGGAATACAATGGCTTGTATGATTCTGACTTTTGTGCTGAGTTGTATGTCTTTGCATTTTAGGATCTTTTCTAGTTCTTTCATAGCCACCCTTCCCATTCTTAATCGTCTTCTGATTTCCTGACTGCAGTCCCCATTTCTATCAATGTTTGATCCCAGGGAATTCTTTTACTATTTCTATTTCTTCATTGTCTAGGTTGAGAAGATCCTCAGTGGTCATTATTTTTGTTTTATGTTCAACAGTAAGCCTGCTTTTGCACTTTCTTCTTTTATCTTCTTTAGTAATTGCTCCAGGTCTGTGAGGTTTTCTGCTAGTATTATGGTGTCATCTGCATATCATAGATTGTTGATATTCCTTCCTCCTATTTTCACTCCTCCTTCTTCTGTGTCCAAGCCTGCTTTCCTTATAATATGTTCTGCATACAAGTTGAACAGATAGAGTAAAAGGCCACAGCCTTGTCTGAGCCCTTTGCCAATTGGGAACTATTCTGTTTCTCCATGTTCTGTTCTGATAGTAGCCTCTTGTCCTGAGTACAGATTCCTTATCAGGACTGTCAGGTGTGTTGGCACTCCCATGTCTTTAAGGGCGTTCCATAGCCTTTCATGATCTGTTCAGTCAAAAACTTTGCTGTAGTCTATAAAACACATGCTGATTTTCTTTTGGAATTCCCAGGTGTGCTCCATCAGCCATCGTATGTTTGCAATGTGATCCCTAGTGCCTCTTCCTTTCCTGAACCCTGCGTGGACCTCTGGGATTCCAACATGTATGGTTGGAGTCTGTGTTGCAGAATTTTAAGCATGATTTTGCTTGATATGATATGATTTGATATGATAGCCCTCTTGAAATATTTGAAATGATGTCATATTGAGGATGGAGCAAGCTTGTTTTCTGTTGCTCCAGAGAACAGGACCTGGAGCAATGGACGCAAGCTACAGGAAAAGAGATTTCATCTAAACATTACAGGAACTGCCTGGCAGAGCTATTCAACAGTGGAACAGACTCCTTCAGAGGGTAGTGGAGTCTCCTTCTTTGGAGGTCTTTAAACAGAGGCTGGACAGTGATCTGTCAGGGGTGCTTTGATTGTGAGTTCCTGTGGACTGGATGGCCCTTGAGGTCTCTTCTAACTCTTCTATGATTCTATGAACGTGTTGCAGCAAGTTTTGTTTTACCCAAATTAACAATACACACCTGTGGAATGAAACAACCAAGTCAGAAAAGGGTTGCATAAGTAAACAAAAATATTTTGAACCTTCTAAAGAACCACCTGGACACTTTTTCCAAAATGCATCGCCCACCCCTTTTCACCAGCCTCCATTTTTCTTATAATTTCTATTTTGGGGGCACAACTTACAGATCTTTTGAAACATGCTGGAAGTAGCAGATGAGGCAGACACATTTGCCCTCCACCTCTCCTTCTGTTGTTTGCAGATGCTCAGTTGGGGTCTCTGGAGGAGGCTGTGGCTGTTTGCCTCGCCCATTGTAGACAGGTACAGCCATAATAGGATCTGCGAGGGCTGAATCCCATTCTTTCCTAGCTAAAGCTTTATTGCTTGACCCAGCAGTATGATGCTGCAACAATATATTTTTATTTCTTACCCACCTCTCCCCAAGGTTTGAGTTGAGATACAACATACCAGTAGATTAAAACACATGAAACTATTTAAACACATGAGACATAGGACACATTAAAATAATCCAACATAAAATTAAAAATATGCCAATTTAAAATTCATAATTTAAAATAAACTGGGCAGGCCTGCCAGAACAGATAGGCCTTTGATACTGTTTTAAATTCAGATTGTTTAATACTGTTTTAAATTCAAATGTTTAGCTACTGAATCTTTCCCAGCAGGTCATTCCACATTCTAGGGTTAGCCAATGAAAATGCCCTCTAGGTGACAGTCACCAAAATGTCCACCAGTGGAAGTAATAGTCCCACTATATTCTGCACTCGGCAGGCCTCATCTGGAACACTAGGTTCTTCATTTTAAGAAGTATATGGACAAATTGAAGAAGGTTGAGGGAAGGGCAGTAAGGATGATGAGAGGTATTTTGATTGTGTATTCCTGCATGGCAGAATGGGGTTGGACTTCATGGTCCTTGTGGTGTCTTTCAATTTTATGATTCTATGATTCCTTCAAGCTTTCCTCGTGTGTTTTGTTCTCCATATCTCTCATCACTCTCTACCACTCTCCAAGTGAGCGTCTTCCACTGTCGAACAGCTCTGACCGTCAGGAAGATCCTCTTGAGATACAGGTGGAGTCTCTTTTCTTGTAGTTTGAACCCATCACTCCTTTCATGAGCTGTTGAAAACAAGCCTGTTCCCTCTTCAATATGACATCCCTGCAAATATTCAAACACGACTGTCATGTCCTCTCTTAACCTTTTTTTCATCAGGCTAAACATTCCCAGCTCCCTAAGCTGGTCCTCATAGGGCATGGCTTCCAGACCCTTCACCATCTTGGTCACCCTCCTCTAGACAGCTTCTCAACATCCTTTTTAAATTGTGGTGTCCAGAACCGGACACAGTATTCCATGTGAGGAGGCCTGGCCGAAGCCAAATAGAGTGGCACTATTACTTGATCTAGAAACTATACTCCTATTGATACAACCAAGAATTGCATAGGAGTTGAGCATGTTCAGTGGGGTGACATGATTATACTCTTTAACTATCTAAAGGGCTGTCACAGAGTAGAGGGGGCAGGGTTGGTCTCTGCTGCCCCAGAGGGCAGGACCAAGTCTAGTGGCTTTTAAGTTACAACAGAATAGATTTCAATGGATCATTAGAAGGAACTTCTTGATGGTAAGAGTGGTTTAGCAATGGGACCTCTGACATTTCCAAAAAGTCTGGACAGCTACCTGCTGGGGATGCTCTAGTGCAGTGATCCTCAGATTTTTTCAGGCTACTACCCCCTTTCCTCTTGAGTGACAACCCTCCATTTTGCCACCCCTTCTCCCCTGTCGCCACATGCTCTTAACACCTTGCTCCAGTCGGTTGATCTGTCCCAAAATGGCATTGCTGTGAGTCACAGAAGCAACGCCCTGAACTTTCATGCAATTCTCATCCTCACCATGGTCCTAAAGGCTGCTAGTTCCCCTTGTCTTCCTTCTGCATCAATACTTTGACTGAAGATCCCGCTGCTGCCTCCTTTCCCCCCTCACTGCCCCCTTTGATTTTTCCAGCACCCCCAGAGGAGGTACTACACACTTTGGGAATCACTGCACTAGTGGGGGTTCTTGCAGTGAGCAGAGGGTTGGATTCATTGTTCTTTGAGACCCTTTCTAATTCTAGATGTAGACACACTGCTGCAACTTCACACCAAAGGTCTTTATGTCTCCAGTCCTCCTTCACCATCTTCACAGTGCTAATACTGCTAAATACTGCCACCTAGACAGAAGACAAGTAGTTAAGATAGAGCTAGGCTAGTGTAAAGAGACTTTGTATAAAGGAACTTCTTTGTTAGAGGCTTTATCAGCTGTGGTATGGCTGTACAACATGTGGAAGGACTAGGTGGAAGGAGGTTGGAGTAGAGGCAACTTTCTCAGAATGAACAAGTGGTAGGCTCTCTTTAATTGGAGTTAAGTAGATGGACCTCTCTCAGGGAGGCTATAGTTGCCTCTTTCCTCGTATTTGCTTAGTATTTTTTCTCCTTAACAAAGCATATCTGTGTTTCAGTCTTCTTTTTGTCTCCCCTCAGGACATTTTGAATAAAGTTCACATGAGACTCTTCAACTGGGTTATATTCGGGACAGTCTTATGGGATATCTGAAGCAGCCTTCTTTGCAGCTACACATCAGAAGTTTCCTCACTGTTTAAATATGCCTGAAATAAAAGTCACTCCTTTAGGTAGGGAACATGAATATGGGCATATCGTTCTTATATTAAGCAGGTGTGAACTAATGTGGCATGTGATTTGAGTGCTCGACTAGGACACTGAGCAACTAGGTTTTGAATCTCCACTTGGCCATTGAACCTGCTGGGTGGCCTTGGGCAAGTCACATGTTCTCAGCCTCGGGAAGGCAATGGCAAACCCCCTCTGAATAAATATTGTCAAAAAACCACCATGATAGACTCTGCCTTAGGGTTACCATAAGTTGGAAACAACTTGAAGGCAGCTTGAACAAGAAAATTTTGCCTTAGGTCTGGCTGAACATATTGCCAAATGTAAACTGTAGTAAGCTTATATAGTACAGCCTGGCCTCCTGTCCCGGCAAGGGTAGGCCTATCCAATCAGTTGTTGAATAGTGAGTCGACACATAGGTAAATCTCACTGATTCAGTGGGTCAGTTCTGGCCAGGACACAGGTTAATAATAATAATAATAATAATAATAATAAAATTTATTTCTACCCCGCCCCTCTGCAAGGCAATCGGGGCGGCTTACAACAATTAAAATACAATGGATAAAATACATTCAAATATCCCCATCCCTCTAGTCATCCCTCTGGTTAGGCAGAAATCTGAATATATTGTGAAGGAATGTAGTCATACAGATATGCTAAGCCTTGTAAATAAGTCTGCATAAGTTAATAACTTGCAAATCATTTAAAAAAGATTTTGCTACCATTCGCTGAGGTGTTTCCATGGTATAATCAAAATATTGGCTGTTCATTTCACAGCAGGCCAGTAAAAAAATGCCTTCTGTAAGTGGAAGAGGGATGGAATCCTCCCTCAGCCACTCTCATGTATATGCATGTGTTGCTCACCCAAGGCAACTAAGCATATTGCAAAGTTCAAGGTGGCCTCATTCTGATTAGTGTGCCAGCTGTAATTCTGCATATGTACTAAGACTTATGGCAGTCTATGTTAATATCTTTTTTGTGTGTATTTTCAGGTGCTGGCCAAGATGTTGGTCGGAGCTGCATCCTTGTGTCCATTGCAGGGAAGAATGTCATGTTGGATTGTGGAATGCACATGGGCTACAATGATGATGTAAGTGGCAGCCAGAGTGCAGCAGGCAGGCCCTAGCTTAGCTTGTGTTTGTTAATGATGCAAATTTGGCTAGGTTTTGTTTTAATGTGTGCTTGAGCTTGGAGTATTGGAGAACTTAAGGGGGTGGCATTTGCAGCCTTTCAGGTTGATTCCTAGGCTGGGAGGAGGGGAAAAGGAAAGAGAGTCAGGAAGGTTGAAATGGTAACCCTCTCCTACTTTTGCCTCTGGCCCTACCCACTGCAATAACAGCAACAACAAACAACAAATAAACAAACATTTGTTTCTTACCCATCTCTCCCCATGTCCAACATACCACCAACAACAGACCAACAGATATACATCAGTTAAGAACACAATTTCAGTTAAAACATACATCAGTTTAAAAGAACAAACAAGACATATGTCTTAAAACAATCTACATTTAAAATTCATCATTTAAACTTTACAACTGCTAGCTGCAGTTCTACTCATCACCATTGTGTACCCCTGATAATTATCCCAAGGAAACGTGGTCTGTGTTCTCTACCTCTGCTGCAGTTCATGGATTCTGGCATAACCGCTTTCAAAACTGGTCAGTAATGCAAATCCTAGGCTGTCCTTTGCAAAAGCTTGCACTTTTGTTTTATAGAGGCGATTTCCTGATTTCTCATACATCACTCAGAATGGACGGTTGACTGACTTCCTGGACTGTGTAATCATCAGGTGTGTACATTTGTCTTAACCTTTGGCATGTAAAAGTGAGTATAATTTACTGCTGAACAACTTTCCTGAATGGACTATTTGACCAGCCTTTCATAGAACAAATTTGTTTATTTGAACTGATCTATGTTATAAAAGCATATAGTTGGAAGGGGCCTCACAGGCATTGAGTCCAGCCCCCCTGCTCAGTACAGGAACTGCAGTTTGAGCATCCCCAGCATGCAGCTGTCCAGCCTGTGCACAGTATTGGTATTTCTGTTCTCCTCCAAAGTTTCCAGGGGGCCTAGAAACTGTGTCTTTTATGAACTTAATGGGTTTAAAAAAGAAAAAGAAAAAGTGACCCATGTTGAGGTGGAATTCTTCATTCACAAGTTTTCCTGCTGTTTTCAGTCAGGTTTTGTCCAGTGATACGTTTTCCAGAAAATGTTGAATCAGAGCATTTTATAGAAGCTTTTGGAATAACAGTTTCTGCACTTGATGGAGATCTATTTTATCACAATTAGGGCCTTTGCAGACTGCCAGAAATAGTGCAAATTGAGGCCACTTTAAGGGTTAGGGTTAGGGAATCATGGGAACGTATTTTATTGTGGCACCAGAGCTCTCTGACAGAGAAGGCTCAATGTCTCAGAAAAACAACAACAATTCCCATGATTCCCTAGCACTAACCCTAACCCTTAAAGTGGACTCAGTTTGCACTATTTCTGGCAGTCTGCAAAGGCCCTTATTTGACTTACATTTATCAAAGGAAACTTTTAACACTGAGAGATGTTAACTTCATGTACTAGAGAGAGAAAGAGAAAACGTTTTTTTCTAAAATTTAGAAGCAGTTGCAATGGAAAACTTGATTAGAGAAATCAAATTAATTAAAGTACATTTGATGTAGGTGTAAATATTATATTTGGAGCTTCACTTGGACATTATTCTCATTGTTATACTTGTGTATGTTAAAAATGACAATTTAATAGTATATTCTGCCTTTCTTTGGCATTTAAGAAAAAGTAATGAAGGTTAAGCAGTTTTGTAAGCCAGTCTGAAAACATTTCTGAAGAGCAGGGTATCAATACAATAAATAAATAAACAATAAGTTAATTTTAGTTAAGTTAAAGAGCAGCTCATGTAAACATGTATTCTTACTTGAAATTACAAAAATATAATAAATAAAATGTTGTAGATTTTGTCTGGTCCATCCTAAAACTAGTTCATAAAAGACCACAAAAGTTACTAGCCTCCAAAAATTGTTGCTAAAACAGTTTGGAATTTGGAATTAATTGGATGAGCTGGATTGAAGCAATATATATAATAATGAAAAGGCACATATTTTAGCAAGTGGAGAACTAATAGAGGAATGTAGAATACAAGACAAGGATGTTCATTGTCACCATTACTATTCATTTTGGCATTAGAGATTCTATTGAGAGTTCTGACATGTTGACACCTTGGCAAAGTTCCTTCTGGGGACTATACCTCCCAGAATTCTTATTTATTTATTGTATTTATATCCCGCTCTTCAGCCAGAAAGGCTCTCAGAGCGCCTTACAGATAACTAATCAGATAATTCCCTACCCTTAGGCTTACAATCTAAAAAGACATGACACAAAAGGAGAAGGGAAATAAGTCCAGTGGTTCTCCTCTCCCTCCGAGGCCTGGACCATGACAGGTGGACTGGAGGGAGGGCTCGACATTACTTTAGGCTAGACCTGATGGAGCTGGGCCTGCCTTTCACTCCTTCTGAAGCCAGATGATGTCAGATGGCATGGAGGGAGAGCCTTCTTCTTTACGCTGGGCCTGATGGAGCTGGGCCTGGCTTTCTTTCTCTCTGAGGCCAGATGATATCAGATGGCATGGAGGTAGGGCCTTCTTCTTCAGGCTAGGCCTGATGGAGCTGTGCCTGCCTTTCACTCCCTCTGTGGCCAGCTGATGTCAGATGGCATGGAGGGTAAACTTGGAAGGTAAACAGGGTCAGGCCTGGTTAGTACTTGGAAGGGGGGCCCACCAAGGAATACGAGGTACTGTATGCTTTCAAGATATTCTTTTACATTGTCATAACCATAAAACTTTGCCAAGTGGATAAGCATTTCTGTGGCACAACACCCATTACGCTTACAAAAGTAGCTACAGTTACAGATCCCACGGCAAGGAGGACAGAACCAGTCTGGGTCAAGAAGTACTGTATCCTTTTGCTTGGCCATACTGGTTGAAGAAAGTCTGGGAGGTTTAGTCCCAAAGAAGGAACTTTTCCAAAGTTATTGAATAAACTTGCTAATAAACATTGCCAGATCACCCCTTCTGCCAGCAGGAGCACCTGAACAAATGAGGAAACTTCTGGATTGCGCTTGTTTGGTTTTATATCTCATCAGGTTTTTTGGCTTGTTGCTCTTGTAACCACCCAGACTCATATGTTTTCCATTTGGCTAAGTTTTCCAGCTGGCAGGTAGAACTGTGTGGGAGAACTAGGGCAATGTGTACCAACAGTCTTGCTTGTAGCTGATAATGAGTTCTGGCTTATTTTTGTGTGCGGATTGGCCTATTGGCTCTGCTGGATCAGATGAAAGGTCCACCAATTCCCTTTTAAAATGTGGCTACATGGACATTCCAGGGATGCTGGCAGATGGGGCTTCTTCATCATGTGGTGTTCAGAGCTATATTAGTCCAAACATGGCGATTCCATTCAGTTTCCACAATCATCCATTGATAAGTTCTCTTCAAAGAGAAGCCACATGTCCCCAGCCTTGTGTCTCCAGTTACAATTTTTATCATTCTTGGCTATTAGCTATGTAGGGTGGATATGATAGTCCAGCAACTTCTGAGGACCCATTCTGAAATACTGATTTTAACTTCAAACAACAACAGCAAAGCTATCTTAGGTTTTACCCTTTCTTCTTCCCAGTCATTTCCATTTGGACCACTGCGGAGCCCTTCCGTATTTCAGTGAGATGGTTGGCTATGATGGACCCATTTACATGACCCATCCGACCAAGGCCATCTGCCCAATCCTCCTGGAAGACTTCAGGAAAATCACTGTGGACAAAAAAGGCGAGACCAACTTCTTCACCTCCCAAATGATTAAAGATTGTATGAAGAAAGTCGTGGCTGTCCATCTTCATCAAACTGTCCAGGTTTGTGCTAGTGAACCTCCAATCTGCAGACTAAATGCTGATCTCTGGATCTGCCCCAGGTCACACTCACCACAGTATCTATAGTGTTTGTTCTTACCTTGGATTGATCCTAGGATCTTTTGCATGGAAATCATGTACCACAGAGTGACTGTCTGTCTCTGGGTTCTAAACATGGTGACTGGGCTGCACAGTTTCATTATCTTCATTGAGCAGGGTTCTTCTGACTTAACTACATTGATGTTTCTGATCAAGTGTCTGCAGAACATTGCATTGGGTGCTTGAACTTGTGCAGTGTGCTATTTTTCACATAGCTACCCTAGAAAATTGCAATGATGTTTTGGGGGGTACATCTAGTGTTCTTTTTTGTTAAACCAAAAATGTATACATTTTGTTGCAGGTGGATGATGAGTTGGAGATTAAGGCATATTATGCAGGGCACGTCCTTGGCGCGGCCATGTTCCAGATTAAAGTTGGCTGTGAGTCTGTGGTTTATACTGTAAGTCACAAGAACAAATCATTGTGCATGTCTTTGTACATGTCTTCTTTTAAAGTGGGCATGCTCTGTTTATTTGTGTGCATCCTCTGAGGCCCTGCTGTGTGTCCTACCTCCTAGAGAGATGAGGTTGGTGGATACCCAAGTTGTTGAACTCCTCCATGGGGAGCTTAGTTTAGTCTCTTGATTATTCTTTAGGTGGGTGGTGACTGAACACAAAGTTGTTCTGCTGAGCTGTTAATATCTCTCTGTATTTATTGGTCATCATTGGATTTTTTGCACATTTTGTTTATTCTTCCCTTTGCTTTAAGTCACATTGAGTGCTCATTGAACTGAGAGCTGATCCACAACTATTCTAAATAAGTTAAATAACTTGAAATGAGGAGAGATATTTTACTTTCTTCTTTTTGTCATTAGGGTGACTATAACATGACTCCGGACAGGCACTTGGGGTAAGCTTTTTGGTTTTAATATATGAAATTGATTGCAGCAACTCAAACTGTTTTAATTGTAAGTTGTATTTATTTTTATTGTGCTTTATTATTATGTTACTTTTGTAAGTCACTCTGGAGAGCCAGTGTGGTGTCATGGTTTGCATGTTGGACTGAGATTCTGGGAGACCAGGTTTCAGATTCCCACTCAGCCACAGAAACCTATTGGATGACTTTAGGCAGGTCACACTCTCTCATACAGAGAGGAAGGCAAAGGGAAACCCCTTGTGAACAATTTTTTGCCAAGCAAACCTCATGATAGACTTGCCTTAGCGTTGCCATAAGTCAGAAACAACTTGAAGGCACACAAAAACAACAAGAAGCCATGCTGCATTTATTTTATAAATCAGTGGTTCTCAAATAGTGGGGTGGGACTTCTTGGGGCGGGGGGGCATGAGAGTTGCTCAAAGGAGGTGTGAGATTTGGAAGCCCTGATTCCCCTCCATCCTCTTCCCATACTTTTTTCTGTCCTGGAGGTAAAGAGAAAGCCGAGGAGGATGTTTGGAGCAGCCACTTCTGCCTGAGGGAGGAGGAGGAGAGCAGGAAAGCTTGCTGGATTGTGGCCAGGGTGTGGGGACATCCTTAGTTGCCACTTCTTCCCCAACTGTCCCATCATGGCTCCAATTCTTGGGATGAGATGTTGCTGCAGATCAACACATTCTCACACACAATGTTATTTCCTTATAAAATGTTAAAATATGGGGCAAAATTTCCATACTTCTTAGGATTCCTTGGGAAAAAATGAGGGGCGACTCAATTTCCCCGCTAATATTTTCCCCCACACCTTGATATCTCTAGCTTGGAAGAAATCACTTTGAGCTCTGTCTCTGTATGGTATGGTCCTGTTGATGGAGCGGAGACTTCCCTGTGGCACACAAGTCCTCATTCTGTATGTTCATTTTGCAGAGCTGCCTGGATTGACAAATGCCGCCCCAACCTGCTTATTACTGAGTCCACCTATGCCACGACCATTAGAGACTCCAAGCGCTGCAGAGAGAGGGACTTCTTAAAGAAAGTACATGAAACCATTGAACGAGGAGGGAAGGTACATATTTGTTCTTTATTTAAAATATCCCCATAACACCCATGAAATCATTCCATCATGTCTAGACCCAGCAGCAGGCCTTATTTCCATTCCAAGTGCCCTGCTGTGGCATCAAAGGGAGAGAAGAACAGGCAGACACAGCCACATTGTGCCTAGGCTCAGCAGGTGAAGAAAGGCCAAGGTCCCTGCTGTGGCAGTTGTGGTGGAAACTGATATTCCAGACTAACATGACTTATGGTTGGATCTGCACTGCAGAATTAATGCAGTTTGACACCACAACTTTCCCTCCAAGGTCCCTGCTGTGGCAGTTCCACCACAACTGCCACAGCAGGGACCTTGGAGGGAAATAAGAGCAGCTACCACATGCTGGACATAATCTCTACTTCCCCACTGCCATTCTGCTCCCATGTGTTTGTTGTTGTTGTCCTTTCAAGCCATTACCAACTTATGGCAACTCCAAGATGAACCTGTCACAAGGTTTTCTTGGCAGAATTTGGCAGAAATATTGGTCTCAAAGGTGCTACAGGATCCCTTTGCATACTTGGCAGAATTTGTTCAGAAGGGCTTTGCCTTTGCCTTCCTCTGAGGCTGAGAGAGTGTGACTTACTCAAGATCACCCAATAGGTTTTCATGGCCTAGCAGGGATAAGTCTCCCAGTATCCTAGTCCAACACTCAAACCTCTTACACCATGCTGGTCTCTCTGGCCAAGGAATGGGGTATAAATAGTCTAAATAAATATTTTTTAAATCCAATGAATTAAAACAATGGAAAATATTTAGAGTTAGCTGCAACAGTTTTTTTTAAAAAAGAAAGTATAACAAAATAGCCTGTACTTAGTAAAAAGAAGCCAGGAGTTATCATAATGGGCACAAGGTAAAATCAGAATCTCCTGGTTGATCCTGTATGATTTGCAGCAATAAGGCAAAGGTTTTTGACTCCTGTAGGTTTAGTAATAGCATCAAAAATTTATCCTGCCAAATGAAGCTAGACGTATACCTCAATCAATGCAGTCAATGTGCTTCTGGGCATTATTTCTTTTACAGAAATTTTGGTACCAGAGGCAGAAATAACATGGAAAGAATAAGGATAGGTCCCTGCATCACAAAAAGGAAGAGCACTTGAATGTATTTGAGCAAGCGTTTCATTCAGAGTTAATAATATGTACATGTGAAATGAAACAACGAGGTCAGATAAGCCTTCCATAAGTAGGCAAAAAACATTTTGAACCTTGTAGAGACTACTTGAAGGCTTCTTCCAACGTGAATCTTGGAATATTTTTCTCTTTCACCAGCCTCCAGTTTCGTTATGATTTCCATTTTGGCCTATAGATTTACCGTATATGCTCAACTATGAGTTGATCTCATGTATAAGTCAAGGGCAGGTTTTGGGGCCAAAAGTATGGATTTTGGTATGACCCGTGGATAAGTCAAGGGTAAAACTTGGAGGCTTCCTTAGTGTGTGTGTATAATTGCATTTGGCAAGTAGGACTCTTAAAGAAGCAGCAGTTAATCACCGACAAATCTTTTTGCTTGACTCAAGAGAGAAAGAAACTGCTGTCCCCACCGCAGGAATGGAGAAATCTGAAAGAGCTGCTGTTGCATTACCATATTGACCTGTAAAAAAGCCGACCCAGGATTTTGGGGTCATTTTTTGGGTGTAATTTTTCTGACTTACAGATGAGTACATAAGGTACATTTTGGAATTTAAAAAAAAACATGCTGACTCTCCCCTTTCCTCTCTGTGTTGCATATTCAGTAAGAGATTCTGGAGGCATCTGCTTTTTGCCTTGTCTGTTGTGGAGTAGCTAGAGTAGAATCCCATTCTTTCCCATCTCAGGCTTTACTGCATTGTTTACTGCAGACATATTGCTGCGACCATCACCAAAAGTTGGTGTTTTCTAGCCGTCTTTCACTATGCAGATGTTACTTTAAAAAGGCCTCCAGCTATCTAGGACAAGAAGGAGAATTAGAAGTGGGGCAATGTGAAAAGACTTAGTAAAAAGAAGCTTCTTTGTCAAAGGCTTTGTTAAGTGAAGTATGCCTATATTGAAATTTATGGCCTCAAATTTAGATTTGTATGTTGTCAACTACATCTATAGTTCAAGGGGTGCAGTAGATCAGTAATTATCCACCTTTGGCTGTCCACATGTTTTGGACTCCGAACTCCCAGAATCCCTCACCATTGACCATGTTGGCTGGGGCTTCTAAGGTGGAAGGCCAAATGTTGAGAACCACTGCAGCAGAAACATGACATTGCTTCCCTGAGTTTCCATTTTGTGCCTACCTCTGATTGCATTTCAGAAAAAAAAATGGGTTCCATAATTCAAACATCTGCCCTCACTGAGAACAAGAAAGTGGTCTTTCTCCACTCCCTTTTCCCTTTGAGAAGATAAGTTAATGGGAGACAGTGAATCTATTATGTTGAAATTTTCCATCCAGAGAAAACAGAGGTACTTGCGATAGGTACCCTTAGTCCGGGAAGGGAGTTTTGTCAACCAGTCCTGGACGGGGTTACACTTCCCCTAAAGGACAAAGTACGCAGTTTGGGAGTACTCCTGGATTCTTCTCTACAGTTGTCATCTCAAGTGGATGCGATGGCCAGGAGCGCTTGGTATTAACTTTGGTTGATCCACCAACTGTGTCCCTACCTGAACCAAAAGGACCTTGAAGCAGTAGTACTTTCCCTAGTAATCTCTCGTTTGGATTTCTGTAATGCGCTCTACATGAGGCTACCTCTGTACCAAGTTTGGAAGCTTCATTTGGTTCAAAATGTGGCAGCCAGATTGGTCACCGGAACATCTAGGTTTATAACATCTGTTTTAAAGTCTCTTCATTGGCTACCGATTAGCTTCCGGGTGCAGTACAAAGTGTTGGTTATCACCTTTAAAGCCCTACATGGGGGTGAAGGAACGCCTCTCCCCACATAAGGAACGCCTCTCCCCACATAATCTGCCCCGCACTTTCAGAATATCTGGGAAGAAATTACTAGATCACTACAAAACCAGATCGAACTCTACTTCCCAAAGATCGTTCAACGGCCGCAGCCGCCAAGTTATGGAACAGCCTACCAGAAGAGATCCGTCTTATCACTATGCTACATGCTTTTAAGAAGGCACTTAAGACGGAGCTTTTCCAGTGGGCCTATCAATCTGATCTTCTTAGTGAACCTCCATAGTATGGCACTTCAAAACCGATCTCTAGGTTTTGACAACAGTTGGCTATTTTATTTTATTTTATTTGTGTTTATTTTATTATATTGTATTCTACTTTTTTTAGAAATTATTATTGATGTTCTGATTTTATGATTTTATGATTTATTGTTTATATTTTATACTCTGTGTACATTCTATTGTGTAATCCTGCCGCGATCCGTAGGGAGAGGAGGGATATGTAAATAAAAATATTATTATTGTTATTGTTGCTGCTATTTTTATTGTTATCAACACTCTGCACTTTCTTCCCCTACTGTAGGTCCTTATCCCAGTTTTCGCTCTGGGACGTGCACAGGAGCTCTGCATTTTGCTGGAGACCTTCTGGTAAGGAGTTAGGCTTCTTCTATTTCTATTTGGAATCATTTAGATCTTTGTTCTGCTACATCTGTGTCTCATCAACTCCCTGCCTGCTCAAGAACAACCTCCTTCAGTTGTTTTCTGCTGCTCCAGGACAAGGACCAGTGGATGCAAAATTACAAGTAAAGAGACTTCACATAAACATTAGGAAAGTAAGAGCTATTAGTCAGGGGAATACTTTCTGAGAGAGTGGTGGACTCTTCTTTGGAGGTCTTTAAACAGAGGTTGAATGGGTATCTTCAAGGAATGCTTTACTTGCATGACGGGGTTGGACTAGATGTCACTTGTGGTCCGTTCCAACTCTTAAGATTCTATCATTCTTTGGGCTATTTTTGCCATCATTCCTTTTATTCTGATTTTTTGGCTTCTGCATATGTGCTGATCTTGTAACAGGGCAGGAAAAACACATAGGCCAAGATTCTGCAAGCACAGAATAGTGTAAATTACCTGCAGGCAGAATTACACTATACCTCTCCTCTTAACCCCTACCTCCAGCTCATCATTTCAGTCCTGACAAGAGCTCTTGGAGAGCAGGGAGTGGGGAGGATGAGGTACCATTGGTCATGGGTACCCATAGCCAGACTCAGTCTAATGACATTATCAGGGGACAGGATCAGAATTCAAAATGACCTTAGAATCATAGAATCATAG
>CM034715.1:5842325-5855985 GCA_020142125.1 Phrynosoma platyrhinos | reverse complement strand
CAACATTAGGGGGAACTTCCTGACAGTAAGAGCTGTTTGACAGTGGAAAAGTTGACTTATCTTGACTGATTTGAACCATTCAGTAACTTATTTGGAGTTAAAAACCATCTATGCTGTCTCAAAGTGTGGTGGAGTCTCCTTCTTTGGAGGTCTTTAAACAGAGGCTGGATGGCCATCTGTTTGTTGGGGGTGCTTTGATTCTGTGTTCCTGCATGGCAGAAGGGGGGTTGGATTGGATGGCCCTTGGGGTCTCTTCCAACTCTAGGATTCTAAGGTTCTATGATTTCTTGTTTTAATGTGCCCCGTGAAAGGGAGACATCATTTCCCAGTGCCCCAATTCCAAGCATCTTAGAAACAGTTTGGTGGGGTGGTGCCAAAGTCATTTGGGGCATCCCAGTCAGTTGTTAATCACTGTAAGTGAGAATTCCCAATAGTTATGAGACTATATTGTCCACCTTACAATTGTAACTACTGACCAGAGACCATGGTGGTTACCAAGTTCCCAATGGGCAGCCTTTGGATGGGTGGCTCATGCCTTGTCAACCCTAGATTCGGGACTAATGAGAAGGGAGGCTGTGAGGACTGAGTTCACGTTTACACCTTCTGAATCTTTAAAAAAAAATGGGGAAAATTAAATTTATCCTTGACAGAGAGAATTGTAGCAATAAAGGTAAATGTTTTGCCAAGGCTTTTATTTTATTTTATTTTTGAACAGTCCCCATTGTAAGAAATAGAAAATCGTTTGCACAGTGGCAGAAAGAAATCTCCAGATTTATCTGGCAGGCAAGGAAACCCAGAATAAAATTCAAACTATAGTGTGATGCTAAAGAGAAGGATGAGATAGGGCTGCTGTTTTTTGTAGTTGAAGGAATGGATACTGCTAAGAGATAAGAGACTTTTGGAACTTGCAGGTCATGATTTAAGATTTGGGTGGCATGTTTATCTTTGCTATGATAAAATTAAGGCACATGCTGTATTTAAACATCACTGTGTTAGACATGCTCTTCTGTAAGGTTGGCTTAAGTAAAAGGAGAGACTTTTCCCCCAAGTTAATATTACTACTTCACCACAAGAAGCTTCTTTCAGGAAAGAATGGGATAAAAGTCAAAAACAGTTATTATATGATGATATTTTATATTTGGAACAAGATAGTTGGGAGTTTAAGTCACAAAGATGCTCCTCAAAGAAAGCTAAGATCTTAGTTGGCTTCCTTACATCTATTTAACAAAGATTAACAGGTTGGAGAAAATAAGTTTTATTCAGAATTTGTGAAGATGATCATGTAATCAGAAAAAATATATAAATGTATTTCAAAATTAGAGACAGAATATGAACTGGTAAAATATATGATACATTTTGGGGTATAATGTTCAAATGGAAACACAGGGGGATATGTGGACCAAAGATATAAAAATGTGGACCAAAGATATAAAATGTACTGTGTGTAGCAATTTAAAAGAAAAAAATACATAAAATTATGATGTACAGATGGTTTTTAACTCCAAATAAGTTACTGAACGGTTCAAATCAGTCAAGATAAGTCAACTTTTTCACGTATAAGAAAGCAGTTATTGGTCCAAGTAGAGTAAATGTCTACTTTACTCTAGAGTAAATATCCATGTAGAGTAAATCTCCAGTTGTGGAGATTACAGAACCCCCATGCAAAAAAGCAACGCTGAGCAATGCATGTCCGTGGCTGGCTGTTGTTTTACAATGTGCAACCACAATGCACAATGTTGCTGTCTATACAACACCACTCCCACTGCTATCAGCAAAATATGTCTGTTGCATTATGGCAAATAATTCACCATGCATATGTGCACAGAGACTTATGTATGCATGTGTCACTTGGGAAAGGTCTTCAGTTTCTGGATATGCTGGCTGAAGAATTGTGAGAACTTTGGTCAAAAATAGTAACATCGCAAAGTTCTGATAGATTCAGAGAGAGAGCAAAATGACAAATAGTAGCTTTAAAAAGGCAGTAAAGACGGATCTTTTCCGGCAGGCCTTCCTGGAACATCTCCAAGATCTATAAATAGTGACTCTGGCTTTATCCTTGACCACCATGACGTATCCCCCTGTCAAATTTTGATTGTTTTTGTTTTAACTGCTATATTCATGTTTTAACTCGAAATTAGTTTAATTCTGTTTTATGGGGGGGGAGGGTAAGGGTCAGGGTTGTGATTTTAACTTGTTCTTTTTAATTGATGTACGCCGCTTTGATTGCTATGCAGGGAAGCGGGATATAAATAAAATTTATTATTATTTTATTATAGCTGTGATTTAGTAGAGTACACCAAATGGGTTTACTGACAAATGCTCACAGAGCGCAGTATACAAGAAGGGTCCCTGCTCCTCCTCCATCCAAAGAGCATTATCAAAGTCTTTTCCAAAGCCATGTCCCTTTCAATAAACACTATGTTTTAACTTCAGTTCTTCCAGTCTCCAGATCTGCAAAGACAAGGGAAGGGAAGATCAGGCTGGGAGAGGCTGAAACACCAAGCCCCCTTCCTCCCCCAATTCACATGGTGCTATGAATTCACACAATGGAGTTTTACAGTTTCTTCACTTCCTCTACCTGCTGCCAGCATTTGCAGTGGGGCAGATAACTGCAACAGAACACTCAAAAGCGTTACAAAAATATCGGGAATATGAGTACCGTATTTTCCGGCGTATAAGACGACCCGCGTATAAGACGACCCCCCCCCACTTTAGCAACAGATTTTGCAGGTAAAAAAGTCATCTTATACGCCGGAAAATACGGTATATTTTTGCATTTATAAAAGACCAGAACTTGTTTTAAAAATAGAGCAGAAGCAGAAACACTCAAAACACACTGAGTTCAAACCATAACACGTAAATCCAAGCTGTTGCTAATATAAGAAAGAAAGAAATGTAGCTGATCCCATGATATTTAAATACCTGAACAAGGTATCATGTAATGCGTCTGAGGAAGTAGACTGAATGCTACAAAAGCTCACGCTGCCAATTTCTTTCTTTCAGTTAGTCTCAAAGGTGCTACAAGATCTCTCTAGGTACTGATATCATGTAGAACAGTGCTTCGGCTATCTGATGTGGAGGACTGAAAATCACTTTTCCTCCCAGTGTCCCCAGGGACCAGCACCTATTTGTAGCTACTGGATATAATAATTTCTTTCCAAGAAATTTGCCAGGGACCTCCACCAATCCATGAGCCAATGCTTTAAGGAGCAATGGGTAAAAGATGAAGTCAGCTTGTTTTGTTCTACTCCAGTCAAATTGCAAGAAAAGAGATTCCACCTAAAGATTAGGAGGAACTTTTTGAATGTAAGGGCTGTTTGAGACTGCCTTAGAGGGTGGTGGACTCTCCTTCTTTGTAAGTCTTCCAGGGTAGTGTCATGGTTTGAGTGTTAGACTATGGGAGACCAGGGTTCAAATCCCCACTTGGCCATGGAAACCTACTTGGTGACCTTAAGCAAGTCATATTCTCTCAGTCCCAAAAGCAAACCCCCTCTGAACAAATCTTGCCAAGAAACCCCCACGTCCTAAGGTCGCCATAAGTCAGAAATGACTTGAAGACACACAACATCATCTTTTGGGAGTGCTGTAATTGTGTATTGTTGCATGGTTGGAGGACTAGAGACCTGGTGGTGCAGCGGTTAAATGCCAGTACTTTAGCCACAACATTGTGAGTTTGATCCCAGGTCTCCTGGTTGACTTAGCCTTCCATCCTTTTACAGGTCAGGAAAATGAGTACCCAGTTTGTTGGGACAATTGGCTTACAGACTGTAAACTGCTTAGAGAGTGCTGAATTCACTAGCTAGATTAGGATATAGCTTCTATGCAAATATAGATTAAAGCCGCTAGCAAACTTTTGTTTGAACTTCAAGCTACTTATGTTGTTTTTTGAGTCAGTCTCAGTTCTTAGAGAAGCACAGTTAGACAAAGACACATTTCTGCTGCTCTGCTCATTTAAAGCTAGACTCTCACAGGCTTGGCTTTGACATTTAAATATTTTTGTTTCCTTACAAAAGGGAAAGGTGCCAGAGGGAGCACTCAGAGTCCTCTCTGTGGGCACAGATGCCATCGCCCCAGCGCAGAGTTTGTCAGAGTTCATTACTAGAAAGCCAGATAAATAAGTAGGTTTTGGGTTGCAGTTTGAGCACTCAGTCTCTAAAAGGTTCGCCATCACTGCTGATGCCTGGGAACCAGCTTTTGAATCTCCACTCAGCCATGGAAACGGACAGGGTGACCTTGGGTGTCACACTTTCTCAACCTTAGAGGAAGGCCATAGCAAACCCCCTCTGATCTTACAAAAAACCCAAACAACAATCCAGCCCATGATGGGGTTACTGTAAATTAGAGTCAACACGAAAGCAAATAATGATTACTCCCCTTAAGCCTACTCAAATGTCCCTAAAATGGCTAGGGGGAAAAAACTGGTAGCAGAAAGTCCAAGTGACTTCGTATCCCTTCCAGGTCATCCCTTCCAGATGCAATCACATCATGGGAATGAATTCTCTGCCATCCCTCCACTATCCCACTTCCATCAAAGTAGCCCACCCCGACTAGGGTTGGGACTGTTGTCCTCACCATTTTCACAGTACTCCACATCCTTCAGAAAGAGACCACATGCCGGTGCAATGGTGCTCGGAGGATAAGCCATCAGATCCCGGATCTCCAGGAGCTTCTTCACACGTTCAGGCTGCAGGCGGTTCTGGCCCACGGCTACCAACACGCCAGCCATGCGGCGCACCTAGAATGACAGGAAGGAGAAGCTCCAAAATGGAGGCAACAGAGATCTGGCACACAGATTGCCACAGGACCCACCTTTTGTAGGCAGTGCAGGGCGCCTAGTCCAGCCATTTTCTCAGGTAAGTCAGGATTGAATACATAGGTACTGCAACTAGGCGTCTGCTACAAATACATAATTCCAGGTTACACATTCATAACTGTGATTGTGAATTCCAGCTCCTATTTTTATATGAAGTTAATCTACAGAATTAAAACTGTTTAAAATCCATTAAAAACAGAAGATAAAAATCAATTACAGTACACGATTAAAAACCCATCACAGTCAATTCTTCAATGTCTGGTGGAACAAAAACTATTTTTAACTTACTGGTGGAAGGAAAGCAAGAAAAGAGCAGCCCTTCTTATCAGCAACTACTGTCTCTGGCAAGAGGATGAGGCTGAGAATTTGGAGTCACTGAGATTACTTTGGGCCAGATCTCCATTCCCTGCTGGAAGGACAAACCCAGAAAGTGGTGCTGCGGACTCCTGTTCAACTCCTTGGCCAGGGTCCTGCTTTGTCCCCTATGCTACTTAATACATACATAAAACTGCTGGGAGAGGTCACCTGGAGTTTTAGGGTGCCATGCCATCAGTATTTAGGGTGCCATGCCACCTCAATCCAAGGAGGCTGTCCTGGTCCTAAACCAGTGCCTGTCATCAGTAATGGACTGGATGAGGGCAAACAAATTGACAGGAGGTGCTCTTGGTCAGTCGGGAGGCAGATCAGGGATTTAGCCTGTGTTAGATGGGATAATACTTCCCTTGAAGATACAAGTTCATAGTTTGGGGAGACTCCTGGTCTCAGCTTCGAAGCTGGAGGTCTAGGTTTCTAAGGTGGTCAGGAGTGCATTTGCACACTTAAAGCTTGTGTACCAACTGTGCCTGTTTTGGGATGTGCCTTAGTTACATCTCATTTGGACTACTGTAATGTGCTGTACATGGGGCTGCCTTTGAAGAGTGCTTGGAAGCTTCAGTTAGTACAAAGAGTTGCAAGGAGAATATGAACCAGGGTAAGTCACACGGACCATACTACTTCACTGTTAAAAACAGCTCCGCTGGTTGCCAGTATGTTTCCAGGCACAATTCAAAGTGCTGGTTTTGATCTATAAAGCCCTCTATGGCTTAAGTCCAGGCCATGTGGCAGATGGTATCTCCCTATATGAACCAGCCCAGGTCCAGAGGTCTTCAGGAGGGGCCCTTCTCTTAGTTTCACCACCATCGCAAGTTGGTGATGGACACCAGATACAGTTGGTGGGGACACTAGAAAGGGCCTTTTCGGTGGCTGCCCCAGACTCTGGAATTCCCTTCCCAGGGAGGCCAGAATGGCCCCCTTTACGCAAAGACCTTTTCATTCTGGCAAGCTTTTAAAACAACGTTTTTAAAGAATGGGCAGAGGGTGTTGTATTATTTTACACATAACCGCTTTAATAGCTTTTTATTATCCAATGCTATTTTATCCTTTTAGGTAGAGTTTTAAATAATTTTAGTATTATCAAAAGTCTAATCCTATTTTAATATTCACTTTTTAGCTGTGCTGCGTTTTTAAATTGTAAGCCAACTCAAGTCCCAGAACAAAAGACACAAGCTACAGGAAAAGGGACTCCACCTAAACATTGGGAGGAACTTTCTGACAGTAAGAGCTGTTCAACGGTGAAACAGGGTCCCTTGGAGTGTGGTGGAGTCTCTTTCTTTGGAGGTTTTTATTTTGAGTTCCTGCATGGCAGAATGGGGTTGGACTGGATGGCCCTTGTGGTCTCTTCCAACTCTATGCTTCTATGATTCTATGATCATCATCACCACCACCACCCCTATCTTCCAGGCTAGCCTTCCTTGCTGGGTTGTTGTGAGAGGAAACAAATGTGAAGGGAGAGCCACAACATGCGGCATAAATGGATAAAGAGATAGACTTTTGCTACAGGTGCATTATATTTAATCCATTTATTTAAAAGTTATTTTTTACCCAGCCAGAACCATGCCCTCTTGATTTCAGAAAGGAAATAATTACCACACACTTTTTCCCTTTGTGGAAATTGTCCATGACCACCACCACCACCCCACACATTCTCAAGATTACACCTTAACCTGATGCGCGGACTCAGTTCCTGTGCACTTGGGGACTGATCATGAATCAAACTGCAACAGCAGCAGGAAACAACATGTTGTGACCGACTCATTTCACAGCTAAAGTGTGTGTGCGTCTGTTTCCTCTGGGTACTTTTGGGGAGGCCGTTTGATGTGGGGAGGTTGATGAGGAGACAGAGGAGAAAGTCTGCAGAGGTGTAAATAAAAGGGAGGGATTTGTTTTAAAATACAAAAATACAAATGCACCAAAAGTGTGGGAAAGCAGAGAGAAAAAGAAAAGCAACCAACTGCAACTGCATCCTCTCTAACTAGATGAATTATTGAGATGGAAAAAACAGGGGAGGAACATAGCTCTATCCGCTCTCCGCTTGCCCATGTTCAATGACATACTTCTCAGAGACTATTTCCAACAACCATAGTGAATTATTTATAGATATTAAATTCTGAACAAACTTGCCAAGAAAACCCCATGATAGGCTCACCTAGGCTTAGGGTCACCATAAGTTGGAAACAACTTGAATCCTATGCCCTTCACGACATCCCTTCAAATATTTAAAGAGGGCTATCATATCAACCGCCTCTTCTCTAGGCTAAACATATCCAGTTCCCTAAGTCTTTCCTCATAGGGATTCATGGTTTCCAGACCTTTCACCATTTTAGTCGCCCTCCTGTGGACATCCTTTTTGAATTGTGGTTCCCAGAACTGGACACAGGATTATTCCAGGTGGGGCCTGACCAAAGCAGAATACAGTGGCACTATTACTTCTCTTGATCTAGATACTATACTTCTATTGATGCAGCCTAAAATTGCTTCGGCCTTTTTAGCTGCGGCATCACACTGTTGACTCATGTTCAACTTGTGGTCTACTAGGACTCCTAGATCCCTTTCACATCTAGTCTTGTTACGCCAGGTGTCCCCCATCCTATATCTATGCATTTTCTTTTTTTGCCATAGGTGCAGTACCTTACATTTCTCCCTATTGAAATTCATTTTGTTAGCTTTGGCCCAGCTTCCTAATCTATTAAGGTCATTTTGAATTTTCATCCTGTCTTCTGGGGTATTAGTTATTCCTCCTAATTTGGTGTCATCTGCAAATTTGGTAAGCATGCCCCCTATTCTTTCATCCAAGTCACTGATAAAGATGTTGAATAGCACTGATCCCAAGACAGAACCCTATGGCACCCCAATGGTCACTTCTCTCCAGGATGAAGAGGAGCCATTGCTGAGCACCCTTTGGTTTCGGTCAGTCAACCAGTTACTAATCCACCTAACAGTTGTATTGTCTAGCCCACATTGCAAGAATAACATGGGGGACCTTGTCAAAAGCCTTACTGAAATCAAGATATACTATGTCTACCACATTCCCTTCATCTACCAAGCTGGTCATTTTATCGAAAAAAGAGACCAGATTTGTCTGGCATGACTTATTTCTATGAAACCCATGTTGACTTTTTTTGATTATGGCATTCCCTTCTAAATGTTCAGAAACTCTCTCTTTAATGATATTCTCTAGAATCTTTCCTGGTATTGATGTCAGACTAATTGGATGATAATTGTTAGGATCCTCTTTTTTCCCTTTTTGAAAATGGGGACAATGTTTGCCCTCCTCCAGTCTGCTGGGACTTCTCCTGTTCTCCAGGAGTTCTCAAAAATTATTGCCAATGGCTCTAATATTACATTTGCCAATTCTTTTAATACTCTTGGATGCAGTTCATCTGGTCCTGTAGACTTATATTCATGTATATTAACCAGGTATTCCTGTATTTCCTCTTTACTCATTCTGTGCTGCATTTCCTCTATTGTGTCCTCTGCTCCATTTTCCTCAGGTTGAACACTCTTTTCCTTTTCTGAGAAAACTGAGGAAAAGAAGGTGTTGAGTAGTTCTGCCTTTTCTCTGTCCCCTGTTAGAATTTCTCAATTTCCTTCTTCTTTCTTTTGCTACGGACATACCCAAAAAAGCCCTTTTTATTGTCCTTAACCCCTCTAGCAAGCCTGAGCTCATCCTGTGCTTTGGCTTTCCTGACTTTACCCCTACATGTGCCAGCTATTTGTTTGAATTCCTCTTTTGTGATTTCACCCCTTTTCCATTTTTTATACATCTCCCGTTTAAAACTTAGTTCAGTTGAAAGTTCTTTTGTCATCCAACCCAGTTTCTTGAGATACCTCCCATTTTTCCTTCTCATTGGAACAGTTTGAGATTGTGCCTTCAATATCTCCCATTTGAGAAACTCCCATCCATCCTGAATTCCCTTCTCCTTTAGTATTCCTGACCACAGGATCACTCCCAGTGTTTTCCTAAGTTTGTTGAAATCATTTCTCCTAAAGTCTAGAATGAGTGTTTGACTATGCCTAGCTTCTCCTTTCCACTGTATAAGAAACTCTAGGAGAAAATGATCACTCCCACCTAAGGATCCCACCACTTGCACCCCATTGACCAGGTCATCCCTGTTGGTTAGGATCAGATCTAAAATAGCTGATCCTCTTGTCGCCTCTTTCACCTTTTGGACAATTAAATTGTCTTCGAGACAAGTGAGGAATTTGCTAGACCTTGAAGTACTGGCTGAGTTTGACTTCCAGAAAATATCAGGATAGTTGAAGTCACCCATCACTACTACATCTCTCCTTTCTGAGTGTGTAGTCATCTGTTCTAGAAAGATATCATCCAATTCCTCAGTCTAACTTGGGGGGGGGGGGTCTGTAGTAGACACCCGCAATAACATCCCTGTTATTTCCTTCCCCTTTAATTTTTATCCAGATGCTCTCCACCACCTGATTTCCAGGATTTAAGTCCTGGATCTCTTCACAGGTGTAAACATCTCTGACATATAATGCTATTCCTCCTGCTTTCCTGTTTGGCCTATTCCATCCACCATCATCTGCCCTCCCTCCATCCACCATCATCTGGAGAGAGAGAAGACAGAAAAGCTCCATTGAGCCTAGCCTGAACATCAAAAAGGGCCCTCCCTCCATCCACCATCATTGAGGGAGAGAAGGCAGGCCATCTCTATTGAGCCTAGCCACAGTAAGAAGAAGGGCCCTCCTCCAATCCATCTGCCTTGGTCCAGGCTTTAGAGGGAGAGAGGATCTGCTAGACTTATTCCCCTTCCCCACCACCATTCCCTTCTCTTTTGTGTCTTGTCTTTTTAGATTGTAAGCCTGAGGGCAGGGAAATGTCTAATTAACTATGTGTAAGCCGCTCTGACAGCCTTTTGGCTGAAGAGCAGAGTATAAATACATAATAATAATAATCTTAAAAAGGTTATACCCCTCTATTCCTACATTTCAGTCATGAGACTCATCCCACCAGGTTTCAGTGATGCCTATTATATCGTATTTGCTTTGTTGTGCTAGGAGTTCAAGTTCATCTTGTTTATTTCTCATGCTCTGTGCATTAGTGTAGAGACATCTAAGAGCATGGGCCCTCCCCACTTGCTGCCTGTGTGAGTTTTTTTTGCCTCCCACTGTTGCATCATTTGCCTTGTTCCCTCTATAACACTTTGACTATTATCTCCAGCCCATGATGTACTCCTGCCTTCCAAGATACTGTCTGCCTCCCCCACATGACTTAGTTTAAAGCCCTCCTGATCAAATGTTTGAGACTATTGGCAAAAATGTTTCTGCCAACTGGAGTGAGATGCAGCCCATCTCTTGCCAGAAGTCCACCCTTATGGAACTGCAGCCCATGATCCAAGAATCCAAATCGTTCTTGGCCGCACCATCTATGGAGCCAGATATTTACATCTGCTATTTTCCTCTCCCTTCCTGGACCATACCCTTCAACTGGGAGAAGAGATGAGATAATAACCTGTGCATCCAGCTCTTTCAGCTTCCTACCGATAATCCCTTCTGCTGTTCTGCAGGATATGCCTTGCAGTATCATTGGTTCCCACATGTTTAGCTTGCGATCTACAGCATCCCCAGCCAATGAAGCTGATGGGTTAGTGGGAGCTGCAGTTAAACTACTTCTAAAGGGGACACGTTAGGGGAATATCTCCTTTGAGATATTCTTCACCAGCTTCAAGAGTGCACTGCATTTTTCTTTGAATAACTCTGGATAGGCACAAACAACTGTATCGGAAATCACCACCAGAGGGTACCATCCACCCACATACTGACTTTTAATTTATTTATTTTCCTATTTAAATCTCTTTGCTTGTCTACCTTTCTGTCCCTGATGCTTCAGACTGTACAGCATTTGCCTTCAAAACAATGATAACGTGGCCTTTTTTTATCGGTTTCTGATCTGGTGTGGCCTTGCATCAAAAATTCTTCTCATCTCAAGGGAGAAAAGCTATTTAGCACTGTGCCTGAACCTAAAAGAAATTCTGTACCTAGGCAATGCAAATCTTTTACTAAGAAAAATCGGATTTTGCAACCAGTATATATTATGCAAATTAAAGTATCTCATTCTGCTAACTCTAGCCCCCTTTTTCTTCTCTTTTTATATTGCATCAAAGCCCTCTCACCAATAGAAAATTCAGCCCACCATTTCTGAATTCTGACTTTTCTGAATTCTGACTTTTCTGAATTCTGACTTTTCTGCATTAAGTGGGCTTATGGTTTTAATAAAATCTTCTTCTGTGCCTTAAGCATTAGTAACTTGATGCCCTCCCCAATAATGGAAAAGTTTCCCAGGATGATCAATTCCTTAGCTAATATAACATATTATTCCTTTTCTGCATTGTGACAGAATTGTAGCATATGCAAGATGCAGCGACATCTATGGTTAAATTTCTGCTTCAATGCATTGAACACGGAAAACATTCAATTAGTGCCTAATGTGTTAACATCAGCCAAGACATTAAGAAAAGGTCAACAGGCACCTTCTTCCAGAGCCCAGCAAAGGGGTTTCAGAGGCATTTTGGTTTTAATAACCACCCTAGCCCAGTTTTCAGATATTCTGTGTACAGGTTGAGTCTCTTTTAGCCAAAATTCTGAAATTCAAGATATATCAAAATCCAAAATGATCCATGTAGCTGGCTTAGACAGTGACACCTTTGCTTTCTGATACACAAGCTTTGTTTCGTGCACAAAATTATTAAGAATATTGTGTATAAAATTGTATTTGGACTATGTGTATCAGGTGTATATGCAACATAAAATAATTTTATTTTTAGACTTGGGTCCAATCTTTCTTGGAATATTTGCATTATGTATATGCAAATATTCCAAAATCTGAAAAACTCCAAAATCCAAACCCCTTCTGGTCCCAAGCATTTTGGATGAGGGAGACTCAACCAGTACTGATAAAGAGGGTATTGCGTTTGCATGATACTATAAGCAAGATATGGAGAAAGCTTTGGCCTGCCAGATGTTTTGGACTACAACTCTCTACCCCACCCAAATGTTTGGTATGTTTAAGTAAGTTCAAATAATAATAAGTGCTCTGAGAATAAAGATTATCTCCAGGCATTATTTTTAAACCGACCCACCTCTTTAATAGTGAGAAGCGGCTCTATTGCTACTACCTGTACACAGCTCTCCATAAAGACTTTTTCACAGAAAGAGAATTTACGCCTTGCCTCATTCAAAATCTTCCATTTGTTGAGTGTGGGGTGGAGGGGTTTGGAAAAAGCAAAACATTCTGAATACACTTCCACATGTGTGTGTGCTCTGTGTCTCAGGGTTTTCTTGGCAAGATTTCTTCAGAGGATATTTGCCCTTGCCTTCCTCTGAGGCTGAGAGAGTGTGACTTGCCCAGTGGGTTCTCAGGGTTGAGTGGTGATTCCAACCCTGGTCCCTCGGAGTCCTGACTCTGACACACTTCCATCCTGCCCTTCAAATCATTATCAAAAGGTAAGTAAAAGGTAACAAAGGAATTTGTAGCTTCACAAAGGACAGAGGCAACTTGGATCTCAAGAGGAGCATCTCTTTTTGTCTTGCTAATGGAACTCAAATTTTATCTCCTGGAGTACCTACATGGCCAGGAGGAGGAGAGGCTGGCCTGTATGGATGTCCCTCCATAACACCTGAATTGAGAACAGCTACATCTTGACAAAATGCAGGCTTGTGACTAACATCATCATATTTTTTCCCTTCAGTTATGACTTTTAACACCGTTGCCTGATGAAGAAGCCAGTGGACCTTCGAAAGCTTGCAACATGCATTTTGTGCATTTTGCTTGGTGCAATAAAGGTATCACTGTTTTGTGGATTTTGGATGTTATTGTACTTTGCAACAGGGCCAACAGGGCTACTCCTGGATATGTTATCAAAAGATAAAGGCAGTTTATGCACTGCCCTGTTAAAAATACTCCAAAGTACAGTAAAGTAAATATAAACCAGTAAGTGAGGCAGAAGGAAAGTAAAACACAGAAGACAGGACCAGTTTCATAGTTGGTGGTAAAGTTAGGTCTCACTGTACCTGCTTGTAGAGAAATGACTTGCTGGTGAATTCTAGCTCCCAAAACTTCAGCTCCCTGGAAAAGAGAAAGTAAATCATTAAAATAGAGCCATACGCCTGTACACACAGTCATGGAATTTGTTTCTGAATTCCCGAACCCTTCTGGTCCCAAGCATTTTGGATAAAGGAGACTCAACTTGTACCGATAAAGTAAGAGGATGGCTGTGTTTACATGATAAAATAAGCAAGAGGCTGGAATCCTGTGTCTAGTTCTGGACATCACAATTCCAAAAGAATGTTGAAAAACTGGAGTGTGTCCAGAGGAGGGGGACTAAAATGGTGAAGGGTCTGGAAACTATGAATCCCTATGAGGAATGACTTAGGAAACTGGGTATGTTTAGCCTGGAGAAGAAGCGGTTAAGAGGGGATATGATAGCCCTGTTTAAGTATTTGAAGGGATGT
>CM034715.1:5463163-5476698 GCA_020142125.1 Phrynosoma platyrhinos | reverse complement strand
AGAAAAAGAAAGACACCACCCAATTAAAAATAAATAAAAGCAGGAAAATATTCCTTAGTGCACCTTAACTGGACCCTAACATTATTCCTAACAGGGTTTTTCTGGATCACCTGCTATTCAGAATTGCGTTGTCTCCAAACATGCAGGTCCTGTTCCTGGCAATTCTTGCTCCTGGGAATTTTCCTAATACTCTATAATCGCTTCCTTGCTAACCCACATCAGTGACTTGTCTAGTCTAGTATCCTGTTGATTGAAGCATTCCGTTGGATGCCCCACGCAAGTGAATCATAAAAATGTGGCCCGTCTCTTTGCACCTATCCCCAGATACTATTTCTTCCGCATCTCAGGATTTCATTCCTAGCTGCTCTGTTCAATCAAAACAATTGTCCTTCTAGTTCAAGCATCAGGGCTCAGTCAGATGCCTCTGGGAATCTCATAAGTGGCAACCCTCCTTGCCATTGTTTGTTCCCAGAATTTGTTACTCAGAGGTACACTGCTTCAGAATGTGGAAGTTTCAGACTTTGGAAAAAGTGGCATTTTTGGTCTGTAAAATATGAATTGTCTCTGCTGGCTAGAAGTTTTGGAAAGTTGTAACCTGAAAAAGGAACTTTTCCAAACTTGGATGTGCCATTTGTGTCCTAGCCAGTACCTACTAACAAACCTGTCCAGCATGAATTGACCTCATTCTTCATAAGAAAAATAATTAGATCAAAAGTCAGCTTAATTCATCATCTGGTTTTCCAGCAGTAGCCAGTCAGAGCACTTGAGAATGCCTGCTATCAATACCGAAATGGAATTCCTTTGATTTCCCCCTCCCCAGGCGTCTAATATTTTAAAGTCTCTTACTCTTGCAAATGCATGTTCCACACTGTTCTTACAGCTTTGTACTTGGATTGTTCTATCCCTTAAAAAAAGCTGAGCCAGCAAATCCCAGATGTGGCATCCTAAATTCTTATATTTGAGAAAAGATTTTAAAAAGTCATCCAGCATGGTGTAGCAGGGGTAGGCAACCTTTCCCCTTTAAGCTCCCAGAAGCCCCAGCCATGTTGGCCAATAGCTCCTGGGATTCTGGGAGCTGAAGTCCCTTGGCCCTTAAAGGGGTAAGGTTGCCTACCCCTGTGTAGTGGTTTGAGCATTGGACTATGACTGTGCATCAAATCCCTGCTCGCCTGTGGAGACCTACTGGATGAGTTTGGCCAAGTCACACTCTCTCAGCCTCAGAAGAAGGCAAAGGCAATCCCATCTGATCAGACTTTTCCAAGAAAACCTTGTGATAGGTTTGCCTTAGGGTCACTTAAATTGGAAATGATTTGAAGGCACACAGCAAACACAAAATAGCTTTCTCTAAACTGCTTCGCATTGTATATACTTTCTCCTCTTGATTTGCCTGAAATTAAACTCTTAGACTAGCTGACGAGTCTTTTACCATCTACCCAGGGATCCTTCAACTAGTGATACCAGATATATTTGTAATATTCCACATCAAAACATGGGATGTAAAGGTTGAGCTGTGTCCTTTCTATTTTGCAGTCCAATAAGGCAGCAGGGCTCAGGAATCTGACCTTCCAGATATTGTTAGACAATAGCTTCTGCAATTCCTTATTATCCCTTGGCACTGCTGACTGGAATGTCTGGGAGTTGGCCAGCCAAAACATCTAGTAACCAAAGGCTCTCCATCCTTGCCATAAGGTGTGTTATTTGGGGGTGGTGGGGGCAGGAGGGTTTCATGAGTGGTGGAGGAACAATTCCAGTGAGATTATCCTCTCAAACTAATGGACCATGCTTGTACGACTTTGTTTTTCTAGAATCCTGAGATTCATTCACTGAAACGGTGCAGAAGAATAAAAGGATTCTGAATTGGGGGATTTGTTTTGAATTCCAATGGAGCTCACAATTTTCCACATCAGTATCCACTCCTAGTTACTCCAAGCTGTCTTCCATTTCATAAGTATACTTGGTAGTTGGGGATTTATTTTGTTCTTAAATGAACAGAAATTTCCTGCAAATCACACAAATTTCCTGCAAGAGTTATCCTAATCTGCTTTATGCTCATGCCCCTTGTCTTAAAAGCAGAACATGGAAATATTCCTTTTTGTGTCCAGCAGTTTGCAGAATTGCTTAGCCATCATGATCAGTAGTTGTGATCTAAAAAAGTTATCTTTTCTAGAACTATCTGGAGGGCCACAGTTGTCCACAGCTGACCTATAAAGGGCTGGTGGCTGCAATAGAAATTAAGACAACAGAAGACAAAAAGTGTGAAAATGGCCCAGATCCCACCCAGAAAGTGTTTGAGAGCAAAAAATAATTCTGATTTTTTTTTCTTCTGTGGGGGTTGCAGTGGGAATATAACTTTCCAAGGTCTTCTGGGGGACCAGTGCAGTGTCCTGGCCTCTGACCATTTCCCATCCTTGTTCTAAATGCCCCCCTTCCCCAGTGGTTCTTAACTGCTTGAGGCAGAGAGAAATTACTTGCAAGGTTTGCCTAGATGGTTTTCAGTTTTTGGATGAGGAGCTTAGAAAATTTGGAGAAAGGGGGAAGCTGGCTAAGTCATAGGTGGATGAACTTGGTGTCGTGAATGGGAGAACAGTGAAGTGAAAGGGAAACTCTGAAGACTGTTGGGGAATAGGAAAAAGAGTGTTGGGGGACCCCACAAAATAGATTAATGGGTGCCATTGTTGAAGAGCTGAGAAATGGGAGAAGAGGAGCTACTCCTTTGTGATAGAATGGAAAACATGAGAGTAGGACGTCTGAGCGTAGGAAATAACTTTTTAGACCACAGCGCTTCCCAGGATCCCATGCTGGCTGGGGGACTCTAGGAGTTGTTCTTCTAAAACTTTTTCCAAGTTCTGCACAAATGTTCTTAGGGATGGGGTGTTCCTTTTTTGAGAGTCTAGTTAGTGTTGGGGAACCTGGTGATGGGGCAGCGGTGTCATTGATGGGAAACTGGTGACCCTCCAGATATTGTTGGATTACAGCTCACACCATCCCTCACCATTGTGTCTGTGCTGGCTAGCTTGTTGACTGTTGCAGCCCAGGAACAATTGGAAAGCCACACATTCCCCATCCCTGCTCCACATCATATTACATGGTTTTGTAGTGTGGCGTAGTGGTTTGAATGTTGGACAATGACTCTGGAGACTGGGGTTTGATTACCTGCTTCACTATGAAGCCCACTGGGTGACCTCTTCTGAGTCACACATTCCCAGCCTCAGAAGGCAACGGGAAACCTCAGGAATTTTTTGCCAAAAAAAACCCATGACGGAGGGGTAAAGATCACCTTTAGTTGGAAACAACTTGAAGGCACACAACAACAACGGCAAGAGATGGGAGGGTCACAAGAGGCTAAAATGGAGTGAGAGGCTCATGATCCCTTGGAAAGCTTTTGGATGGTTCCTGGATGTGGGAGGAGAGGTGTGTTTATTACAATGGGATTGGCAGTGCTGATTCTTAGTTACAACAATAAGCCATTGTGGTCACAACATCTTAGAAATTGCCAGCCAAAGACTTACTTAATATTTTAGCATGTGTTCACATGTCTTTTCCCCAAACAATAAGAGGTAGTTTGTATGAAAGACACAGGCACTTAATTTGCAGGATGTATTTTGTGCATTTTGGTTAGCCGATAAAATATTGCTCTTTTGTGGATTTTGATGTATTTTGCTGCATGGCCAAAGCATATAGGAAAGAACCCAGATGATCCCGTGTCATATTATTAAGTGGTGGCGATGTGACACACTGAAGTGTGCATGTTTGCATCACCACCATTTAATAATATGTAGCATGACAATCTGTGGTTGCTGAAAACCGTAGATCCAGACCTTGCAGTTCAAGAAGGCCCTTTGTGTGAAATTCTTAGCCATTCTTTCTCCATAAATAGTCCTTGAGCTTCTGTGGGAAAAGCTGTTTTTTTTTCCCCCCGTCACGCAACTCGACTGAGACGTATGAGTACTTATATTACATGTGGGTACAGCCACCAATGAATACCAGATGCTGTAGGCTCTGTTTCAGAGGAAGGAACTGGCAAAACCACCTCTGATTATTCCTTGCCTAAGAAAACCTACGAAATTCATGAGGTCACCATAAGTTGACAGGTGACTTGAAGGCATGTGCGCACATGTACACACTCTCACACACAGAGATTGTATAAAGGGAAAGTCTATCTTTTTTTTTAACTTTTCACAAGAATGTGTTGAAAGCTATGGTGCCTGTGTAAAAACAACGTGAAGTCAACTTGAAAAGCATTAGAACATAAGAAGTTCCATATTGGATCGGACAAAAGGCCTCTCTGGTCCAGCATTCTTGTTCTTAGTGGCCAGTTCATGCAGCACATGAATAAAATGGCACCTTTCCATTTATGTTGTCTAACAACCGGTATTCTCGGTAATACTTTGAGTGGTACAGTACTGTTGGTATGATGGAGCCATCCCGATCACTACTAACCACTTAAGAGTGTCATCATCTCCAAATTTGTCTAATCTCCATTTTAAAAGCTGTCCAAGTTGATGATGATCTGCTTGTGGGTTCCGAGCTTTAACTTTGTGCTGTTTGAACCAAGACTACTTCTTACTTACCTGAAACTCCCAAACTTCAGGCCTTTGCAGACTGCCATAAATAGTGCAGATTGAGTCCACTTTAACTGCCCTGGCTCAGTGCTAGGGAATCATGGGAATTGTTGCTTTTTTCCTGAGACATTGAGCCTTCTCTGTCAGAGAGCTCTGGTGCCACAATAAAGTACAGTTCCCATGATTCCCTAGCATTGAGTCAGGACAGTTAAAGTGGACTCAATTTGCACTATTTATGGCAGTCTGCAAAGGCCCTTCATTTTCATTGGACTATCCTGGATTACGACAGAGGGTGAAAAAGATCTATCTTTAAACCTGTCAATAATTTTACTCATCTCTATCTTGCAACGGTACAACCATCTTCCCTAGATAGAGTCTCTTTACCTTTATTTCTGAAAAAAGCTCAGAAAGTTGAAAGTCTTGCATTGTTGTCTTGGGCTGATTTATTTTGTTGTGTACTGGCAGGCCTCAGCTGTACCTGATCTCAACTGTAGGATTGAGATCTGACTTGATCTCAACTTTAGGATTGCCTCCCCAGTGACTCTCTATCTGCTTTCACACCTACCTGCCCCAAGTAGCAATTGACACCTTGACATCCAAACTGGAGAGTGATAAAAAAATAAAAATAAAGATTCATTCATTCAGTGAACAGAAAAAATACATTATTAAATATAGAATAAAGTAATATAGAATACAACATAAATATGGACATATTTATAGTACTGCAATATAAAACAGTAATGCTGTAAAGACTAAGCCAGCATCCTATGTCTGCATGAGATTGGTGCTGCACAGAAACTAGGTGCCTTGATTGTAATCTAGGGAACCGGCTATTTTTTGTTTTTAATAATACTTTTATTGTAACTAGCAAACATTACATTATAAAAGTTACACAAGCATTAACAAAGACAAAGATACAAAACTAAACGAACAAACAAGCAGAAAACCCCCAGCCGTCACAGCTAAAAGTAAATAAACACATTTGTATCTTTCCTCTGATGCAACTGGATTTTCTTTTTCAATTCCCAAGTTACTTATAATTTGGATTTGTTCTATCTGGTTCAAAATAATTTTTCCTTCCTTCCTTCCTTCCTTCCTTCCTTCCTTCCTTCCTTCCTTCCTTCCTCTGTATACTTATATGCTAGACCATCCCTTATATCTTTTAACATCCTAACTTCCATTAAATCTCTACCTTGCCTAATTATTTCTTTCCCTTGTCCCTTTCCATATTTTTATTACCTTTATTTCTAAATCCTAATACGAAGCTTTTATCTCTCAGATATTAATATATTTCTCCAATGCTTTACAATTCCCAGTTGTTTTCCATCATTGTAAATTCTTTTTCCTGTATTCTCCTTGAACTGGCCAGTTAGGAGAGTATAAAACACTTGCAATTTCTCTGGTATATTTTGTAAAATTGGAGCAATAAAGTGGTGTCATAGGTCACAGTAGAAGGAATGAAACAACAAAACGTGTCCCACGATTTCCACATTCTCTGGGTCACAAGAGTGCTCACAATAAGATACTCCACTTATATCTTTCTTCCAATACTGAAGATGGGAGCACATTGCATTTGGCCAAAAATAGATAGTTTCCTATATTTTAGAATAGTTATATTACTGAAATAAGCTGCAGGAAGAAAAGTCTGCCCCCTCCTTCTGAAGGGTGGATGAACAGAGCTTGCATTTGTATGACTGGATTGAGATTGCTCACTGAGATCTTCTGACCTGGCTGAGTGGCTGTCAGAAGCTGTCAAACCTAGAAGAGGGTTTTGAGTGCTTAGCTCTTAAAAACTGGCTTTGAATCCATGTGCATTCAAACCTTATTTGTGGCATTACTGAATCTGGCAACCTGACAAAGCTTAATGATGTGCACTGATGAAGGCTCTTTTACAGATGTAAGCATGTGGGGTTTGCAACAAAACATTGCAGTGTGCAGTGCTGGTTGCTATGATTTCAGTCCCGTCATAATTCTGGCCAGCATTTACTATCATCAGGCTAGTGTTTTGTGACTATGAAGCATAGCCTGTTGGGTTATTTCCCTTCACATTTTGTTCCTAATTTTTTTTATTTCTGCAATCCAAGTGTTTCCTTCAAATCCTTCAAAACTGCTGATAGCTCCCCTGTAGTGTGTTGTAGACTGCCTTAAGCAGTAGCACCCCTAGCTTGAACACTGGAGATAAAGGAGAGGGTGATGATCCTTGTTTTCTTGGAGACACTCAGAAAAGGGCCAAACAACACACAGTACAAACCATCTTTTTGTCAAAAATAGTCACTCAGGACTCAGAGATGTTAATATCAGCTTTCGATTTGCCCTTGATTTGTATTTCTTCCTCTGGAGCAAACTATCACTTCCTTACCTGTTTTTTTGAATGCTTTGCAAGAGGCACTTTTGTAGAGGTTTGAATGAAGCCATTTATTAAACTTATTATTAAGCTTGGTGTTTGAATAGCTGTTGAATTGGTGGATATCAGAAGCAAGAAACATGGAGGAGCTAGGGCCATCTGTGCTGCTGCTTCCAAATCAGGTGGCAAAAAAGTCACTTTTCTTTACAGGTAAACAAGGTGTGTGGGGAACCCATGTCTTGATTTCAAGTTGGATTACACATCTTGGTTTACCTTGTTTACATGGGGAGAAAATAGCTCTTTTTACAGCCTTGGAACCTCCATCTGGTGGGAAGTGGGTTAGGAGTGTGTTTTTCTGGCAACATCTACCTGTCCTTACTTCCTCAGTCATTTGGCTTTGGGCAGCTGAAATGGTTCTCCTGGTCCTGGCTGGCATAGTTAGTGGAAGCATGGAGAGGTGAGGAAGGCAGGTTGTGAGAAACTTTGCTTGCGCACCCATACGGGTTCCTACAGCTCCAGTTGGCCCTGCAAAGCATAGAATTTGGAGGTGTGGATGTAATGTTTATATAACGTTTTTCTATTTGTCCACAGATGAGCAGCACCAGTAACAAGCGAGCACCCACAACAGCCACCCAGAGACTCAAACAGGACTACCTGCGCATCAAAAAAGATCCAGTGCCTTATATATGTGCTGAGCCTCTGCCCTCAAATATACTTGAATGGTAAAGATGGTGATGAGCCTGTGTGTGGCCAGTAGAATGGATGGGGAACCTCAGCCCTTCAGAAAAAAGACTCCTGGTTTTTTAAATTAATTATTCATTTTTAAAAAATGAATTATTATTACTATTTTCCAACCCTCTTATTGGAGCAACAAAGACTGTTTTAATTTAAACGTTTCAACTTTTAACAGTTTATAGGCAGTTGTTCATTATTAGACCAGTGTCTGGTGTCAGTTGTTTCTTTTTAATCACTTTATTTAATAGTGCAGAAATGCCATTCAGAAACAAATCCTTCAGTTAATGTAAGTTCAACCAAAGCAACTTACTTTGAAAGAGCACTTTTAAAAAAACAATTACAGTGGACCATCCACATTCACTGGGGTCAGGGGCACAGGACCCCCCGTGATAATGGAAAAACTTCAAATAAAAAATACTATATTTTTTTTTACCTGAGGGAACACCTCTCTAGGAATCTCTCGATCCTCCAGGGCAATTCTGTGGTCAACATAAGTCAGAAGTTGACCATAGAATTGCACTGGAGGACCTAAAAATGCCTACGTAAGTGTTTTCTCTAGGAATCTCTTGATCCTTCAGTGTGACAGAAGTTGACCATAGAGTCATGCTGGAGGACCTAAAGATTCCTAGAGAGAACATATTAATCAAGTCTGTGAATGATCAAAGCCCCAAAAGTCAAAGCTGCAAATGTGGAGGGCTTGATTGTAGTATTTAAGCTACTGGCCATAACATCTGAACTGGCTACATAATTTTCTTATTTAGTCCTATATTGGTGTAGTGTTGTATTCCTATATATAGGCTACCAACTTGTCTGTAATTCCCAAAGTTTTATTGAAAGATGTAAATCATATCTAAGCCTAATAACTTTGGGTTGTTAATGTTAGAAAGCATTAAAATATGGTTGATGAAGCTTTCTAATACATAAAATAATGTTTCACAGTATTAATATAATAAGCAAGAATAAAATATTTTCATTAAAACATTCATGTAAAAATGATTTAAACCAATGGTGTGTGTGTGTTTTTGGTGTGTGTGTTTTCAAACTGTTATTTTTCTGCTTCCCTCCTCTCCCTGTCCAAAAGGTCAAAAGGCTATGTTCCTAAGGCATAGTTACCAGCAGTAAGCAAAATTTTGCTGGTATTCTTGCCATTTTTCCTGACCGCTTGTATCAAGACATCCTCTTGCAATAAATTCTTTGACACTGAATTTGGCTAATGGTCCAAAGGAGATTTCCTTCCTTTGGGTGCCCATGCTTCTCTTTCTTCAGGGTTGCTGTTAATAGCATAATCTGATCCCTGGAAATTCTTGCCGAAAGTGGAGCAGCCAGCACAGAGTGTACTGCTGGCAGTCAGCCAGTTGTCCTCCAGTTGACTATGTATGTGTTATGTTTATTGTCAAGGGTGCAGGATGTGTAGGCCTGCAAATGTGACAGGGCTGCTTCTTGCGGCATCCCTGCTACACTGACCAGGGATAATGGATTTCTAGTCTAGCAACATCTGGGAACCATATATTTCCCATCCTTGGTTTCTCTCCTTGCTTTTCTTGGGTTGTCAGGTCAGATATGAGACAAGATTGATGTAACTTTAATCCTTAGTAGATCTTGGAGCAGGACAAGGTATGCTCCATCAAGTCAGATGTAGGTACCTGTACTTATCCTCCTTCACCTTCCAAACCCCAGTTTTCAGCCACAAAATGCTCCTCTGTGCTCACTCCCCTTGCTTCCAAGGCAAGAGCTCTGTTGGGAGGGGGACAGCTGTTGCTGAAAGTTGGGGTTTGGAAGGTGAGAGAGGATGGGTACTTCATCACACTTGATGGAGTTTTGGAATACCTTGTCCTGCTCAAAGATATTTTAAACAGTAAAGTCGCAGGAGCCTTGTCCCAGATCCAGTTGAGCAACTCTTGTTGTGCCTTCAGGTTGTTTCTGACTTAGGGTGACCCTAAGGAAAAGGATTTTCCTGGCAAGATTTGTTCAGAGGAGGTTTGCCTTTGCCTTCCTTTGAGGGTGAGAGAGTGTGATGGCTGAGTGAGGATTTGAACCCTAGTCTCCAGAGTGGTAGTTGAATGCTCAAATCACTGTACCATGCTAGCTCTTGCAGCAACTCTGTATTTCCATGATAAAACCTCAAGATAGCTAACAGCCATCGCTAGTAAAGTTGCTGCACCTGGCTCTCTCATACCTGGCTATAGTGTCCTAGCTAAAGTGGATCTAACTTCCATTTTGCTCCTTCTTCCTTCCCACCTTTTTATTTATTTATTTATTTATTGGAACTTGCCATGCATAACAGATGCTTCCTTTGTTCCTTTAGGCACTACGTTGTACGGGGACCTGAGATGACTCCGTATGAAGGTAAACATAGCTTGTACTTCGAAATTCTCTTCCCTCCAAATGTATGAGCCCTTTTAAATTTTGGGCATTGTGTGTTCCCCTACCTGCTGTGAAGTAAAGTCTTCTTTCCCTCTTTTTGTTTTAGGTGGCTATTACCATGGGAAACTTATTTTCCCAAGAGAATTCCCCTTTAAACCTCCTAGTATTTATATGATAACACCAAATGGAAGATTTAAATGCAACACAAGGTAAGCAGTTTCCATACACTATCCAGGTTTTTATGACCAGTGACTTTAAAGCAGGGGTGAGCAACCCATAGCCCTCCAGGTATTTTTATACTCCAGTGCTGGTCAACATGCTTCATGGTCAGGCAGAATGATAACTGTATTCCAGAAACATCTGGGGGCATCCAAGGTGGCAAAATGTTCGCCATTCCTGCTTCAAAGAAATATACAACACAGATCTGGATTTTCAGTCTGTTGTGGTCAACATATCTCTGAGCAGTGTTCTTCTTCTGCCATGTTGGCTTAAGCTGGTCCTCATTTTCTTTGCAAAGAATCCTTTTTTCCCCTCTCAGTTGTAGGGGTTCCAGGGCTTGCAGAGTCCAAGTGGTGAGCATGGATGGTGATGTCCTCTCCCACCAACCCATCCACTCTGCTGGCTTCCCTCTTCCCTGGTTGTCTTAATTGTTGTCCTCACAACAGTTGAGGCAGGACGTGTGTGTGTGTGTGGATTTTTCCAGCAGTAATACATATTGTTGTGAGCTGTACTGGTTGTAATGCAAAGTATTCGGGGGGTGGCTTGATCTTGGATGAGCCATTAAGACCAAGACAGCTATTTGTACTTCAAAGCTTGTCATGACATGGTGGTTTATACAGATGAGTGATCCATCTTGTCAGTTGTACTCTGGCTTCCCACATTCTTGGGATTTCCCAGTTTTGCTTCCTGGGATAGTCTTTATATGGGGATTGGGCATTGGATCCTTGCTTTTGTAGAACATTTACAAACTAAACATTTAATCTTCCTCTTGAGGCCTCTTCAGATATCCTGGGGTGGGATTTGAATCCATAGCCATGAGTTGTGGGCAGTTACAGTTGAAATTAAGAGCAGCCATATGAAATTAATCAGTCCCAAAATGGAAGAGGAAGAGGGAAATTATGTGTGATGCAGGACTAAGGATTGCCCAAATTCCTGAAGTACCTGCCTAACCATGGTTACAACATTGGGGCCATTCTTAACATCTGATATAGCATCTGATAAACCTAGTTTGGAAATACTTCATATTACTCCAAGGAGAGAAAACCTGTGACCCTAAGTCTGATTTCTGCTTTCAGAAAGTGGTGAGATTGGATTGTTGGCAAGAGTAATATGTCTGTTCTTTTTTTTGGGGGGGGGGCAGGGGGTTCCATGAAATGGAGGAATGAAAAGAGAGGAAAAAAGTAGAAGAAAGCAGAAGGGGGTGAAACCAGAGGGACATTGGTGGTAAAAGTAGAGGAAGTAAAAATGAGGTGGCAGAAGTGAGGGGGAGAGAAAGGGGGCTAGTCCTGTCCAGTTTTGATTCTACCAGTGCTCTGGGCCAACACCCTACTTATGAAAAACTATGGCACTTGACAGTTAAATACCTCTTGCCCTTGCATTTTCTCCTTTGTGGTAACTTTGCTGGTACTTTTCGTTGCAGATTATGTCTTTCGATCACCGACTTCCATCCTGACACATGGAATCCGGCTTGGTCAGTCTCGACAATCCTAACAGGCCTTCTTAGTTTTATGGTTGAAAAAGGTCCCACTTTGGGCAGTATAGAAACATCAGAGTTCACAGTGAGTAACTTCCCAGGGCATTTTTCCCCAGTTGTCTTTCCCCCACCCCCCAAAGCCCCCAAATTGATCCTGGAGAAAATGTAGAAGTTTTATCTGTTTATAAAATGCTGATTTCAAACTAATCTCCTTCTTCTCCTTTGTTGCTTTCTCTCCACAGAAAAGACAGCTTGCTTCACAGAGTTTAGCATTTAATGTAAAAGACAAAGTCTTCTGTGAATTATTCCCTGAAGTGGTTGAGGTAAGGTAGCACATTTGGAAGGTTACCTTAGCCATACAGGAAATTAATTTTCACCTGCCTGGAACTTTAGCCTTAATGTTCCCGACCTATATATATTTTACAGCTTCCCAGAAACTTGGTACCTTCCTGCTGTGTTAAGACTACAATTCCCATTATTTTCAGCCAGAGATGACAGTTGTAGTCCTGCATATCTGGAAGGCAGACCTTGACTGAAGGCTTCCTTGTTACATTTTTAATCCTGTCTTTTATGGAAGATGCAGCACTTGATAGCTATAGTAGGAAAAAAACCCATACGTACATATGTAGTACGGGGGGCGGGGGAGAGAATATACTTTATAAAGGGCCCAAGGTATTTTAATCAGCTGAGAAGTTTTCAGTGGGTTGCTAGCTTGACATCACAGCCTTAAAATTGTGGGTTTGTGTACAGCATTGCTGCAAAAAAATACCATATGTACTGTATTTTTTATTGTACAAAAGTTTTGAGGGAGAATTTGTTGCACATCAACCTTCTTCAAGCACAACATATTGTGGACTCCCAATTCCCATCATGCTTAGCTAGCACCAGTAGTCAGGTAGGTTGGGGATCTCTGTCAGAAGGCTGGTCCTCAAAAATTCATTGATCCTTATGAGTTGGCCATGGGGTTTAAGTTTATAAACATGTGCTCTGTATTCTTGGTATGATTGGTTTCCAGCATCAGTTTTGATAAGGACCAAAGGATGGGAGACCCCTGGAACAGATGGGAGTGGGCAGCACATGGCAGGGTTCAGGGCAATTGAATGGAGCCCAATTATAGTGGACACAGAATCTGAAATTGTAACATAGGGCCTTTGCAGACTGCCAGAAACAGTGCACATTAAATTGAGGCACTGCCCTGGCTCAGTGCTAGGGAATCATGGGAACTGTATTTTATTGTGGCACCAGAGCTCTCTGACAGAGAAGGCTCAATGTCTCAGAAAAAAATACAGTTCCCATGACTCCCTAGCACTGAGCCAGGGCAGTGCCTCAATTTAATGTGCACTATTTCTGGCAGTCTGCAAAGGCCCTTAGTCATTGTGTCCAACCTTCCCTTACATTGCACAGCTTTGATGCTGTCTTGGTGGTGATGTGAGTACATTTTCTCATTTCTGGCAGTCTTGGCCAACACCCTGCATGAACTGTATATGTGTGTGTGTATCATATCACATCATTGAATCCTAAAGTCAGAATCATCCAATCCATAGCATGTCTGATTTCTGTGTTTGGGTGTGAAAGCTGGACAGTGAAGAAAACTGACGGGGAAAAAAATAACTCATATGAAAAGTGGTGCTGGAAGAGAGTTCTGCAGGTACCATGGACCACTAAAAAGGCAATTGAATGAGTCCTAGAGCAGATCAAGCCTGAACTTCCACTAGAAATGGAGATGATTTAATCTGTGAAACCATCATACTTTGAGAAGACAGGACTCTTTGGAAAAGAATATAATGCTGGAAGGCAGCAGCAAAAGAGGCAGAGCTCATGGCAGGTGGATTGATTC
>CM034715.1:5387708-5399252 GCA_020142125.1 Phrynosoma platyrhinos | reverse complement strand
TAATAATAATAATAATAATAATAATAATAATACTATCTGAAGGGATATCATGTGGAAGATGGAGCACACGTCTTTTCTGCTGCTCCAGAGTCTAGGAAACGAATGAATGAATTCAAATGACAAGAAAAGAGATTCCACCTAAGCATTAGGAAGAACTTCTTGACTGCTAGAATCATAGGTTGCTGCAGAAATAAACCATCACTTTTTGACATCCCTTTAGCATCCATGGCTCAATATTATGGAATGCTGGGATTCATAGTTTGGTAGGGCACCAGAGCTCTCGGACAGGGACAGCTAAATATCTCACAAAAGTTCAAATCCCAGAATCCCATAGTATTGAGCCATGGCTGTCAAACTGCTTTATTTCTACAGTGTGGATACACCCATAGGATCATAGCACTAGGAGAGAACCCCATGAACCATGGAGTCCAATTCCCTATTCAATGCAGCAAATCCAGCTAGAGCAGCGATTCCCAAATGTTGGTTCTCCAAGTATTTTGGACTTCAACTGCCAGAAGGCCCAGCCACCATGGCCAATGTCCAGAAATCTTGAGAGTTGGAGCCCAAAACACCTGGAGGACTAAAGTTTGGGAACCACTGAGCTAGAGCATCCCTAGTAGGTGCTGTCCAGCCTCTTTTTGAAGACATCCAAAGACAAAAAAAACAACCCCACCAAGGCCATTGGTTTCATTTCCAAACTTCTTTGATTCTCACAATCCTTCTAACATTCAACCAGAACCTACTCTTCTGTAACTTAAAACCATCAGACCTGGTTCTACCCTCTGAGACAGCAAACCTCCTTCTTGCTCTTTGTAACAGCCCTTTATTTAAAGTATTTAAAGAGTATTTAAAGCATGCAAACATGCCACAAAGATCCGATGTGGTATAGTGGTTTGAGCATTGGACTATGGAGTGTCCAATTTAGTGGAGTCTCCTTCCTTGGAGGTCTTTAAGCAGTGGCTGGATGGCCATCTGTCGGGGATGCTTTGATTGGGAGTTCCTGCATGGCAGAATGGGGTTGGACTGGATGGCCCTTGGGGTCTCTTCCAACTCTATGATTCTATGATTCTATGACTTTGGTTACCAGGGTCCAAATCCCTGCTCAGCTATGGTAACTCAATGGTTGACCTTTGATGGGTCCCACTTTTCATCTGTAAAATGTTGGAGGAGAAGGAGGAGTAAAATCTGTAAAATGTTGGGGTTGGACTGGATGGCCCTTGTGGTCTCTTCCAACTCTATAATTCTATGATTCTATGAGTAGTCCAAAAAAATTAGAGCAAAATTTCCAAGCTGAGATGTTGATGATCATGATCAACACAACACCACAAAGCAAGTTGGCCAATGCTTTGGTGCTGACTCCCTTGTGTTGCAATGCCTCTGGCCACACCTCACAAAGTCATCTTTGGCTTAAGGAACCGATCCCTGGAGAGGTGTCAAGCGAAGAATTTGTGTGTGGGTGGGTGTGCGTAACTTCCTTGAGGATCAAGCTGGGTGTGGCGCTTGGGCCTGCATACGTGTGGTTATGCTTGCGTGTATATGCGGGAGGCTAAGCATGCACCTGGCTGCACCTGGAACATTACTTGGAAGTGCTTGGTAGACAAACACCTGACTTTGGAGCCATAAAAGAACACCCTCCCCGCTGCAATGAGGTCAGAGACATTGCACAATGGATCTCAGATATAAGATGGGGGACATCTGGCTTAACGCAACTACGTGTGAAAGGGATCTAGGAGTCCTAGTAGACCACAAGTTGAACATGAGTCAATGGTGTGATGCGGCAGCTAAAAGGGCCAGTGCAATTTTAGGCTGCATCAATAGAAGTATAGTGTCTAGATCAAGGAAAGTAATAGTGCCACTGTATTCTGCTTTGGTCAGGACCCACCTGGAATAATCCTGTGTCTACTTCTGGGCATCACAATTCAAAAAGGATGTGGAGAAACTGGAGTGTGTCCAAAGGAGGGCAATTAAAATGGTGAAAGGTTTGGAAACCATGCCTTATGAGGAACGACTTAGGGAGCTGGGGATGTTTAGCCTGGAGAAGAGAAGGCTGAGAGGTGATATGATAGCCGTGTTTAAATATTTGAAGGGAAGTCATATCGAGGAGGGAACAAGCTTGTTTTCTGCTGCTCCAGACAATAATACTCAGAACAATGGATGTAAGCTCCAGGAAAAGAGATTCCAGCTCAACATTAGGGGGAACTTCCTGACAGTAAGAGCTGTTTGACAGTGGAATATGCTGCTCAAAGTGTAGTGGAGTCTCCTTCTGTGGAGGTCTTTAAATAGAGTCTGGATGGCCATCTCTTGGGGATTCTTTGATTGGGAGTTCCTGCATGGCAGGGAGTTGGACTGGATGGCCCTTGTGGTTTCTTCCAACTCTATGATTCTATGATTCTATGAAATAAGATATTTAGCTTAGTTTAGTTCCGGACTCTTCCAACTTTATCTTAACAGTCAGTGGCCATATCAAGAGATGGAGGTCTGTTCAAATGGCGATAGCGGTGCAGGATGACATTTCCAGCCTCCTCTTGCCAGCAAGGAAGGGTGCAAAGAGGAATTGCAACAGGAATCCTGCTTCTGATTTTTGCAGCTTCACTTGCTAGTTAGTGAGAGGGGTCTGGAAACGTCATTCTCCTCCATCCCAATTATCCACTGAACAGATTTCCATCATTCAATACAGTTGTGTACTCTTAAGGTATGTACATTTCCGATCATGGCAATAGCACCACAATCGTGAACGTTTAGCATTACTGAATATGGTGCAAATCCAATCAAAAATCCACTCCTCTTAACCGTCTCTTCTCCAGGCTAAACATACCCAGTTCCCTAAGTCGTTCCTCATAGGGCTTTATGGTTTCCAGACCCTTCACCATTTTAGTCCCCTTCCTTTGGACACCCTCCTCTGAATCCAGCAGCATACCCAAGCTGCAGACCTAAGATCTCAAGGGGAATGTAAAATCCAAAAGTTTTAAAAGTGAGTTTGTATTACAAGTGTGTGTATGTCCAAGTTGGGGTGTGTGTGTTATATATTGGGTTAATGTTAGGGGTGGATTATGTTATTGTATTGTGTATTGCACTGTATGGTTGGATTGTATGATTATGGATGTATTCTAATGTTAAAACCAGTAAAGAGTAAAAATAATAATAATCGACCACTCAGTTATGGATCTGTAATTCTAGGTTATGTATCTGTAGCTGCAACACAGGATATGAGCCAGTGGTTAAAATTGAAATAGAGATGCCATATTTCTTGCCATAGTGGGGAGGATTATGACCAGGTGACCCATGTACTTGCCCAGTCTGCTGTCCAGGTTGAAGCTAGCTGTTGAAGTTTCAAAGCCTTTGCTATCTCTTCTTAAGGTTTTTAAGATAATCTAGAAGTCTATCCTCTGTAAAACAAGACAGGAACCCTCCCTAACCTTTGCCAACTTGCTTGAACAGGAGCCTCGGAGGGTGGTGGAGTCTCCTTCTTTGGAGGTCTTTAAACAGAAGCTGGATGGCCATCTGTTGGGGATGCTTTGATTGTGAGTTCCTGCATGGCAGATTGGGGTTGGACTGGATGGCCCTTGGGGTATCTCCAACTCTAGGATTCTGTGATTCTATGATCCATGGCTTGAAACATATTGTAATGTTTTCAAGCCGTGGATCACAGAATCACAGAATCATAGAATCATCCATAGACTAAAATCCATGGATGCTCAAGTCCCATTAAACAGAATATATTCCAAAAAGCAAACCTTGAATATATATATATTCCAATAAGCAAACCTTGATTTTGCCAATTTATATAAGTGATACCATTTTACTTTCCATTCTGTTTAATGGGACTTGAGCATCCATGGATTTTGGTCTAAATGGGGTGTCCTGGAACCAAACCCCAGGGAATACAAAGGGCACACTGTAATACAGATTAATAATAATAATAATAATAATAATAATAATAATAAATTTTATTTCTAACCCACCCCTCTGCAAGCAACCGGGGTGGCGTACAACAGGTTAAAACAATACATGACTAAAACACTATTCTTTCCCTGCTAAGCTTCAGTATGGTCCATGTTTCTAAAGCCATCCAACCTACTTGATGTACCTCTGCCCTTTCTTCTTAGTTATGATGGTGGTGGTGACGGTTCTTTGACATCCCCTCCTCCCTCACCCAGATCTTGCCAAGTTACTTGTAAGAAAAATGTATATACTGTCCTGTTGATGCCACCCATAATTGAGCACGGGTAGGAAAATCTGGGACTCAGAACATCGTCTGACACTGTTTATTTATGGATGACTTCAACAGCTCATTCCTCCTTCTTTAAAATAACTTTCCAAACATTGTCTGCCTCCAAAGCAGCAGCAAAACAATTCTGACAGTAGGAGAGCAGAGGCGGCACAATCCTGTCCCTGATTTCATCTGTAAAATGCCGTGCATGTTATTTTGTTTCTGGATTGGGAGATTTACACATTTCATGATCTCCTAATGCAGATTTGATCCTCTTCCACAGAGTGAAAGTGAAACACTGGGTCATTAAACTCATATTTTTAGGATTTAAAGTACCCTAGCAGTTTTGGTTGGTTTTGCTTCAACAGAATAACACTTGAATCTGGGGAATTACTAAAGTCCAAGTCTTCTATGGGATCTTTTATCCTATGTTTATGGAGGTGGCTAGGGAATAGACTGATAGAGAAAAAGCTTTCCAATGAACTGTGATTTATTTGGGGATTCAAACATACAAAGGCACTCTAACATACACTCATACATACAAGAACACAGGAGTAAAGTAGTTAGCTTGGATAGGAAACACAAGGCTTTCTAATGGTGATAATTACCTGAAGGAAGCCTCTCCAATGATGAATGAAGATGGAAAGACTCAACCATTATGAAAGGAAAGGACAACAGAAAGATCCGGGACCCTAGTCAGAGTTTACAGTGGCTTATTGTCACCATGAAATCTAGCCAGACCCCAATGTGCCTGAGATTTTGGGGAGCATTTATACCCTTAAACCTAGCCTGAGGCAAAGAGTTGCTATTGTATATCAAAGGATTCTGATTACTACTCTTTGAAGTAGACAATTTCCAAGGAGAGGAGATGGGATGTTAATGTTATCTCGTCTTCAGCCAGACACATTCTGGTTGGCACTTATAAATCCTCTAGGTGTGAATATCCTGCCCTTTTGATCTACAAATTGTTGTAAATGCAGATGTTACCCTTTCAGGTGCCTACGTGATGTGCATGCCTTGAGTTCATGGTGATAGGGCTCATCCCAGCCCAGGATCATGGCAGGGACCCAGAAAGGGGTCTTTATAACAAATCAGTTATCGTAACACACTACTACCTCCAACCTCTGAAAATAAAGATTGCATTGCCAGTTGATCATGTTCAGGATTCCACCAAGCCAGCCAGGTATGCCCCTTTTTTGGCCTACTCCATTCCATTGTCTCCTCTACATCATTCTCTTCCTCCTCCATAGCCAGTCCCCCTCCCACGACCGCTGTCCATGCTGGCTCCTCAATAGCTGGTTTGGGGTTTAATCTGTCCTAGAATCCCCCCTCCCCGACTTTAGTATTCCTATGTTGGGAATACAAAAGGAATGCTATTCCTATATTGGGAATACTCCCTATCTTGGGAGTTTCTTTCAGTCCTACAAGAGAATCCATCTTTGTAGATGGACCTTCTCTCTCTCCAGGTAAGTTTAGTGGGAACAAAGGATAAGAACTTCTTGGTGGATGCTCCCAGACTTTGGAACTCCATCCCTAGGGAGGCTAAAGTTGCTCCCTCCTGAAACTGAAAGGTTTTAGCTCTACAGATTGTTGTCTCCTCCTCAATAACATTCCTCGCTGATGTTATTCTATATCAGTGATGGTGAACCCTTTAGTGCCCAAACTACAACCCAAAACCCACTTATTTATCACAAAGTGCCATGTCCCTCTGGCTTTCTAGTAATGAACTTTGGCAAACTTTGTGCTGGGGTGATGGCACATGTGCCCACAGAGATGGCTCTGAGTGCCCCCTCTGGCACGCGTGCCATAGATTTGCCACCACTGTCCTATATCTTTAATCTGTACTAGTTTTAATAATTTATAAGCTACCTCAGGCTCCCATATTTGGAAAAAAACAGGGATATAGAAGAATACAACCACCAGCACCACCTCCCAGGGCCTCAGTCTAGCCCATGAGTAGCCATACTTGCTTCCCCATCATTCAGGGGTCTCCCAGTTTATTCTCACATGTTTTTCTCCATTCTAAAAAGGGTGAAATGTCTCTTCTAAGAATTAATTTCCGGCAGTAATTTTTTAGCCCCATCCTTTGACCTTTGGCCCCATCTACCACATTAGAGTTGTCAGAACGAAACCTGGAGACATCTCCTCTACCTTTAATAGCATAGAAGAGAGAGGTTCAGCTGGTCTTGCTTGCCATTTTAACCAAATAACAAGCAACATCTGCTGAAATTCCTTCTTGGTGTAGTGGTTTGAGCATTGGAGACCAGGGTTTGAATCCTCGCTTCACTATGTAAACCTATGACCTTGGGCAAGTCATACTCTCTCAGCCTTAGAGGATGGGAATGGCAAATCCCCTCTGAAGAAACTTGTCAAGAAAATCCCATGACAGGTTCACCTTAGGATTGCCATAAGTTAGAAACAACTTGAAGACACAACAGCTACAACCACAACAACAACAAACGCTGCCATTAAAAGCAGGGGAACCCTCTCCAGTTTTTACCCTTCCTCCCCAAAAAATGTTCTCTGAAATTGAATTTGGGCCTCAGGTTGCAAATGGTTCTTCATCCTCGGAAATAACTCATGGAATGTCATTACTCAGGATTAATAAAAGAGCAAAGAATGGAAGGCATGTCGAGAAGCTTCTGCGATGGTTGGTAGGAGATCGTGAGGTGTGGAGGGGTCTTTGACTAGCAGTGTATTGTTAGGACGGGAAAGTTCTGTGTTTCTGGGTTGGGCCGGATATTTGCTGTAAGAGGTAAACATTTCCTAACAATTTGCTGGAGGGTTCAACCACTCATCAGCTGCATCTTAAGCGAGCAATAATATACCCCAGTTACAGCCCTCTGCATTGCTCCCTTTGAATTTGGCTTGGCGACGGCAGGTTAGCAATAACGTTGCTAACATCGTTGCTGTTTTTATGTCTTCAACCGCCCTAAACCCTGTAACCCTGAGAAGCACTAAAGGCATGAAAGAGAAGAATGAAAAACCTACACATATTATCCTGGCCTCCAACTGTCCTGATTTGGCAGAGACCGTCCCGATTAATCCTCTGTCATCCCACTTTTCCAACTGCTTTTAAAATGTCCCAGTTTCTCTCTCTTCCTCCTCCCACTTTCCCAATTTGCCCTTCGTTTGGTTCAATTGCTGCAAACTGAGCTCAGTGGGCAAAAGGAGTTTGCACTCAACACAGCAATGGAGAAGGAAAGGATGGCATCTTGCTCTTCCCAGTAGGTCCAACACTCAAGCCACTAGCCATGCTGGCTCTCATAATAATAATAATAATAATAATAATAATAATAATAATAATAATAATAATAATAATAATAATAATAATAATAATTTATTTATATCCCACCCCTCTGCAGAGCAATCATACACCTGCCCAATCTATCATGGAAGACTCTCCTTTGTGTCCCAGTTGGGAGTTTGCCTTGATTTTTAAGATATCAGCTGACAGGACTTGGTTCTGTTTGAGATATTAAATCATTTAAAAGAATGTCAAGTTGGTTTAAAGTGCTTGAATTGTTTGATGATTTTATTGATTGTAACTCGCCCTCGAGATTTCCTGGTATAGGGTGGTGTAGAAATGCTTAAATAAATTCATTCTTAAATAAATCTTTTCTCTTGCTCTGGCTTGCAGATTTGAGAACCAGGTTTCACCCACTGTTGGAATGAAGCGATAATTCTGTCTTCTCACCTTAAATGAAAGGGCTTGCATTGATTGTGGTTTACATCTTTTACTGATTGGGAAGTTTGGTTCCAAAGCTGCATCATTCCAGTCCTGAAAGCTAATGTGCAGCCCTGTTTAACCTTTTCCTTAGCAGTGAGATGCCAACTGCGGTGAGGGTGAAAGAATCTGAAGGCAAGCAAAGGCTTGGGCATGGAATCAGGATAAGTGCCCTGTTTTGTTCTCTCCAGAAGAAAGAGAGGTCTTCCCTGTGAATATAATTCACACACACATACCATGTGTGTATTCACAGTGTTTGCTCTAAGAGAAGTGACTAGTAAGGTGTCTCAGGGTTCTGATTTTTTGACAGATTTACAGGCTTAGTAGATCCTTGGATTGCTATGTAAGTAGTATATCTTGATTTCAGTAATGCTTTTGACAAGGTCCCCCATGATACTCTTTCAAGCATGCTGGTGAACTATAGGCTAGATTAGCAATTCCCAAACTATGGTCCTCCAGGTGTTTTGGACTTCAACTCCTAGAAGACCCAGCCAGCTTTTGACAAATTTACAGGCTTAGTAGATCCTTGGATTGCTATGGAAGTAGTATATCTTGATTTCAGTAATTCTTTTGACAAGGTCCCCCACGATACTCTTTCAAGCATGCTGGTGAACTAAGGGCTAGATTAGCGATTCCCAAACTGTGGTCCTCCAGGTGTTTTGGACTTCAACTCCCAGAAGCCCCAGCCAGCTTGGCCAACAGTCTAGGTACTTCAGGGTGACTGCTTTGCAGCGTTGACTTTTGTGGATTTGATTATTCACAGATTTTATTAATATGTTCCTCTCTAGGAATATCTAGGTCCTCCAGGGCAACTCTACAGTCTTACTAATGATCATAGTATGTATGTATTTTATGTATTCATATGAATATGGGAATATGGTAATTTAATATGGCCATTGACCACAATAAAATGATTGATTGATTGAATCAGAGCTATTGCACTGGTGCCAATCTTTGGTTGTTTTAGTTGAAGACCTTTCTGTTCCCCAGAATTTTAAAATAATTCTTGTAGTGTGGGCTTCAGATTTTGAATTCTGTGCATCTAAGCTTGCAGTGCTGCAAATGTGGCTTTCTGCCTAATATTGCTTTAGATTTTCTGTTGTTTTTTTTTAAAAATGTTCTATTTTGTATTTCTTGATTTAAAAATATTTATTTATTGTAACCAATCCAGAGAACTTAGCTATAGGGTTGCATATATGTGTCAGAATTTTATAAATATATTGTCTGTAATTGGGGAGCTGGGAATCATGTGCCCTCCCTTGGCGTTTTGGGTCTCAACTCTCAGCATTCCTCTCCATTGGCAATGGTGGCAAGAGATGCTGGGACCTACAGTCCAATCACATCTGTAGAGCTTCACGATTCTGACGGTTGATCTAAAACTGAACACATTTGCAACTTTAACTGATTTATACATGTATTTATTTCAAAAATCTTAAGCTTTCCCAAAACCAAGACCTAAATCTGATTCCTAGATCTGTTAAATAAACTGGATTTATACAAGTGTTGACTTACTATCCAGCAATGGATTCGGGGAGCCTCCTCTAAATGAAACTAGCAAATGGATTTAGACTCTTATGGTATGTTATGCGATGTTATATTTACATTCCATCACATCACATCATGGTACTGTTATTACAATGGCTTCACAAATGAACCGGCAAGTTAGAGAGCCGGCTGGAGTAGCGCTAATTCTTCTTTTGCTTTTTAATTCTATTTCTTAAAGATAGATGCCAGAAAAAGAGAGGCTGGCGGACTGCTGGTCTGAGTCGCTAGACATCTTAGTCTCAAATCTACAGCCATCATTACAACCCGCTCCTGCCACTCTCAATGGGTCACATTCTTCCAGCCTTTTCCTGCAAATTTCAGCAAATTATGGCCGAGACTTAAGCTATATTAAAGGTTGATAGGGATCTTCACTGATAACAACCGTACTCTCTCTCTCTTTCTCTCTCTCTGCTATACTTTAAGACTCTGTTAGCCTTAAGACTCAAGAGGAAGGAGAATCTGTTAAAAAAAGAAGTAGGAGAGGGGAAATGTATAGAGGTCTGGTTCCAAACATTTTGCTGTCTGTGTCAAAGGATAAATTGGTACGCACACACACACACAAGGCTGACGTTTCTGTCTTTATCAGTAGGGTTGCCAGTTTTAAAACTGGAGGGAGCTCCTATCCCTTTAACCACATGCATTTGGGGGCTGTGAAGGGCATTGACCTGTCGCCAGTGTTCAAGTAAATCAGCAGCCAGTATAGTCAGTGATGTCCATGGAATGGAGGAAGGTACCATGTTGCACTTTGCATGCCCCCCCCCCCCAAGTGTCCTATTTTGGCAGCAATAGTCCCAATTAATCCTCTGTTGATCCACCTGCTTTGAAAAATGTCCTCGTTTCTCCCTCTCCAAATTGAACTCAAAATGCAAAGTAGTTTGTCTTCTGGTAACACAACAGGGGGAGAAAGAGAGGAGAGGCAGTATCGTGCCTTTCCCAGGAGGCTCAGGCAAAAGGAAACTGCTGCAGCCTCTCCTAGCTTATGTGCTATTCCCCGTTAAGAACTTTAACCATATTGACCACAACGTGATGTTGCTAGACCACATGAATCCTGGTTTTGATCTGTGAAATCATAGAATCATAGTGTTGGAAGAGACTCCAAGGGCCTTCCAGTCCAGCCTCTTGACATGCAGGAATACACAATCAAAGCACCGCCAACAAATGGCCATCCAGCCTCTGTTTAAAAGCTTCCAAAGAAGGAGACTCCACTCCTCCCCAAGGCAATATATTCCACTGTTGAACAGCCCTTACTGTCAAGAAGTTCCTCCTAATGTTGAGTTGGAATCTCTTTCCCTGTAGCTTGCATCCGTTGCTCCATTGTGTCCTATTCTCTGGAGCAGCAGAAAACAAGCTTGCTCCATCCTCAATGTGACACCCTTCAAATACTTAAACAGGGCTATCATATCACTGTTGGAGGGCATGCTTTCACTTCAGACATAAAAGCAGCCACATTGGATCAGACCAATGACCCACCTTGTCCAGCTTCTCTTGACATGGAGGCCAACCAGTTTCCCATGGGAAACTCACCAGCAGGATATAAATCACACTGAGGATGGAGCAAGCTTGTTTGCTGCTGCTCCAGAGAATACGACCCGGAACAATAGATGCAAGCTACAAGAAAAGATACTCCACCTAAACATTAGGAGGAACCTCTTGACAGTAAGGGCGGTTCGACAGTGGAACACACTCCCTCGGAGAATAGTGGAATCTCCTTCTTTTGGAGGTCTTTAAACAGAGTCTGGATGGCCATCTGTTGGGGATGCCTTGATTGAGAGTTCCTGCATGGCAGAATGGGGTTGGACTGGATGGCCCTTGGGGTCTCTTCCAGCTCTATGTTTCTATGAGTCCAACTGCAACTTCCATCTTGTGCTCTCCAACAATGACACAGGCAGGCTTACCGCTTTTATAACCAGATGCAACAAAATGTTTCATTCTGGCTTTGCATCCAACACCTTGATGCTGTTCTGGACCCCATCCGCAGGATATGCCGCCTGAGGCAGGGCTGATCTGCCTTGCGTAGGAGAGCAGAAGGAGAAACAGTGGTAACAGGAAGGCTTCACCTTCT
>CM034715.1:5298064-5311380 GCA_020142125.1 Phrynosoma platyrhinos | reverse complement strand
ACCTAGGAGCAATAGCTTTTGAGTAGCTGTAAAACTTGCCAAGAAGAATGTGGCTTACTACCTACATATTGCATCACAGTCCACCAAGGGATGGTGATAATATTAATTGTGCTTCCTCTCTTGAAACTGCTGAAATGGGACTGACTGCAACACCATTAATAGGGATACAAAAATAGTGTCTTGGTTTACTAGTCTCACACATCCTCAGGGGTCCTACCCCTCCATTTTAGAACCACTGGCCTAAACAATTTTAAAATAGCACAACTTGATTGAAAGCGTTTAGTTTCAGCTGAATGTTGAAACTCAGTCAGGTTGTAGCCAGCCTGAATTCCCTTGGGAGAAAGATCCACATGATTATTGGGTTGCCTTTGGTCACGTGGGTTTCATTATGCAGGAACAATAAAGAAGGAACCACAAACCTGTGATAGAATGCACACTTTGTATGCAGAATTATTGAAGTTCAATCCCTACCACCTCTAGTTAAAAGGATAAGAGACCTTTCTTTGTGGCATTGTAGAATCACTGCCAGTTACTGTACACCAGGAGTGGGAATCATATGGCTCTGCCGATGGTGGACTGCAATGCCCAGAATCCCTCTCCATTTCTTATTTTAGTTAAAGCTGTTGGAACTTGCAGTCCAATAACATTTAGAAAAGAGTGATACCTTTATTAGCCAACCAAAATGCACAGCTACCCCTGAATGTTATCTGGAAAGGAGCATACTTTATATACTCATGTATAAGTCTAGAAATTTTAGTTAAAAAATCAACCCAAAAAACTTGGTTTGACTTATCCGCAGGTCAATGTAAGTACTGTACCTTAACTTTCATCAAAATAGGGACCATCCCCTGCTCTGAATGAGAGAACCTAAAAGAAGCATTGGCCCCCTCTGCTCTATCAGCTATGGTGCCGCTTCTAGCCTTTTTGAATGTCTGAGTAGGAAAATAGCAGCATGCTTTGGCATCATTTTCCTTTGCTCCATCCTTTACATTCTTTGTTATATGCCCCTACGTTTTACCCTCAACTTAAACATGGGCTGTATCAAATTAAATAAATAATTTTGGCCCCCAAACTTGCCTTTGACATATACATGAGGTCGACTTATTATCAAGTACATATGCTAATTCCTAACCGTGTTGTTGATAAGGATTAATGAGTTCAATGCGCTAGTGGCTTGACCTGTTGTAAAAGAGCTTCCTTTGTTTTCCATTTCAACCACATAGCTCAGGACAAAAATTTTGTGCATGAGGCTGCCATTGGCTTTTAAAATAGTAGTAGTAGTAGTTAGTACTACTACTGCAGCATGTGTCCTGTGGTTCCTTGGGGGCTTTTTGCTACAGCACAATAATGCATTGGTTTGGAGTCAACATAGAGCTGTGGCCTGTTCTTCGTTGGTAAGAACATTAAAATCTTTATTGAGTGCTTTTTGTTCAGATGCTAGATTTTAATGTTACATATTTCTATTGCTGGACTATTTCTCCCCTGAGATGGTTGCTGTCTTTTGCAGGCCATGTGTCCTGGGATGAGTATAAAATCAAGTTTCTGGCCAGCAAAGGATTCAATGAGAAGGAGGTGGCTGAGAAGATAAAAAACAATGAGGAGTTAAAAATTGATGAGGAAAGTAAGTAGCATTGGTGGTGGCCCTTGGATTGTGCTCACAATATATTGATCTGTTTTTGTTGCCTGGAATGAGGTGAAGTATTAACTTGAATTTCGAATTTCAAGGTGTATGTTACCACCATGGCTGTTATTGGCCAATAGCTGCATTGTAGACCATCACCAGATAAATCAGGTGGAGAACCTCAGACCCTGGAATAGATCTGGCCATCTCAAGTGTCCCAGTTTGACCTTTTGCAGTTTCCCAGATGGTTACACTCCCTTCCCCTTGCCACTATCTTTTGGTAATTTTCCAATGTTTGTCTGGGTTATTTTACATTTATAAAAGGCTAAAATCTTTCTGTTAAGGTTCACTTACTAGCAGTAAAAGTTTTAAGCACAATTGTGCTTGTATTTTTGTCTCAACAACTGAATTCTGCCCAAGGGTTCAAAGGTGTTCCCTACCCTTGTTCTGTATAAGGGTCCCCAGCAATGTCAGAGGCTGAGGCCAGTCCTCTTCCCTTTTCCCCTGATGGATTGCACTGTACCAATTTGAGCACAAAATTGGCTGAAAATCACAATCAGAAGACACCTCCAGTTCTGATCTATGGGTTCAGCAACAGATTTGGGTTCACCAATGTAAATTTCAGGCTTTGCTAGCAGATATGAGGTGTTTAAAGTAAATCTGTCACTGCTGGAGGTGTCTAAGAGTGATATTGGATAATTTTGAGATGAAAATGTCTAGAAAAAAGTTTTTTAAAAACCAAAGGGCTCTAAGATTTGTGGAGCAGGTCTCAAAAATAGTCCTGGGGGAGCCTCACCATTCTGCTGTTGCCCTGTGGTTCCTGTTGGTCAATAGCTGGGCTGTTGCATTCTAGACCAGCTTCACTTAATTTAAACTGATCTGTTAAACATTTATCCTACTCTTGGCTCACAGCACTCTGGGCAGTGTACATGGTAATCCTGCCCACACATGCCCCCTCTGTCCCTAACAACTTTATGATGTAATTTAAACTCTGAGACAATGCTTCAGTTCACTAAACCCTGGGTGAAGATTCATATGTCTTTATGTGATATTAGATTTCACAGAAACCACTCTAGTTAGAGTTTTCTCCTACTTCTGGAGGTTTCTGTAGCCAGAGTCATCAACACAGAATAGGTAGAAGATAAAAGCAGATAATAAGTTGAGGTGAGGGGACCTTTAGCTCTCCAGATACTTGGCTTCATAATCCCTTGCTGATGCCCCAACTGACTGGAGATCCTTGGAGCTGAACTCATCAAATACCTGGAAGGCCACAGCTTCCCAACTTCTTGCTCTAAACATGGTTAGCCTGTCTTGGAATCTCAAGCCATGGTTTGAAGGGTGAACTTAACCCTTCCATTGTTTGGTGTGATGTCTGAAAGGTAGTCCTGAGACCACCCCTCAAGGTGTGTGGTTAGGAGGAGATTGGGATCCCTGTTAAATCACACTGCTTTTGAATGGTGGTTCTGCGTACAATATGCATATCAAGGAATCTGCATCGAGAAAAAAAAAAAAAAGACTTCTGTGACATGTACACATTATGCAAACCAGGCAAACATAATGATTTTGAATGACTTCTTTCATTTCCCCCATTATGCTTTCACCAGTCATGGAAAAGAGCCAGGGCCCACTCATCATCCATTGACATTCATGCTCAGCCATCGTCTCCCTCCACCTTGGTGTGTTTGAGAATGCACCAGGTGTTGTCCACATGCTTTCAAACGTACCTTTGCAATCATAAGGACTTGTTCTTGTTTTTGTTTTTGAAATGAAATTCAGGGTTCTCAGGCAGCAAAGTTCTATACCCAATCCTTCATTCTTTGCTTCTTTCCCACCCACCCTCATGCCAATAATGTTGAAAAATGCATCCAAGTTCCAGTTATTATAAAGCAGCTTGAGTAGTGTGGTGCATTCTAATCAACAACATACAGCTGCTGGAAGAAACTATAGCCCCAGTAATGATCAGTAATGAACGATAAATGTAGGGATATTTTCAGAATAAATTCATACAGGGAAAAGTTTCCATAGAATTGGAACAGACACAGCTGAACATACAGGCAAATATACTCACTTACATATGCCTCTGTAAGTATATTATGCCACCCAATCTAAAATGAGGCAGTCAACATTTATTCCATACAAGCCTTTAAGCTCATCCGTATGCATTACGCACATGCCGTCTTAATCACTGTGTCTGGAGTGATGTGCCATATGGGGCAGAGCAGCCCATCTGGCAATCTGCTTCCATTTCAGTGTGAGGGAATGAGGCTGTATTGGATGGAAAGGCTTCCCTCCTCCATATTGCACACCCCGCCCTTTGTGGTTGCTCATTTGACAGCTCTCTTTAGATACATGAAAGATGCTGGCAGAGACAGTGTTTCTACCCACACTGTACTCACACACACACACACATCCATCCTTTCCCTCTTTTTCAAACTGAGCCTAGCTTCCTGGACTATAACACCCCACTGCTGTTGGGCATTGTGCTTATATATCTGGATGACCATACCCCCTTGCTTTAAACACATGGGAGTGTGTGAGTTTCCCTGTATACTCCTGCCTGAGAACTGAGACCTGTTGTGGAGGGGTTGACACATTATAGGAGGACATGGCAGAGGGCCTTCTTCACTGTGGCACCCTGGTTATGGAATACCCTCCTTTCAGAGGCCCACCTGATATGAATGCAATGCCATTCTCATGCCAACTCAAAGCCTTTGGGACTAATTGATTTTATCCAGTTTGCATACATGCTATAGTCAGCACTATTTTAAATTATTTCAACTGGTTTTAAGTTGTCTGATCTTCAGGTGTCTTTGCCTTACCATTACCCCAGTAGCATCTCTTGGAGGGACTAGCTCATCAGTAGAGCTCCTGCTTCATACTGCAGAAGGTCCCAAGATCTATCTCGAGTTAGAAAGAGCCTTGGTAAAGGGCCTGAAGCAGTCTTTTCTATATAATCTTGGAGATAGACATAGATCTGTCACTAATTGGACTAGACCAAAAATGGGCAACATGGTTCTTCAAATGGTATTGGACTGTAAGTCCTATCATTCCTTCCACATGGTTGATGCTGGCTAAGGGATCTAGGAGCTATAGTTAAAGAACATCCGGCAGACGAAAAGCTGAGAAGCACTGATTGAGGACAACTTTGTGTGTTCAGTTGGCTATCTGGCTATGTCTTATAGAAAAGCATTCTAAGGTGGGCTCAGCTGAACTATATCTTGGTTGTTAAGCATCTGCCTTGCACATACCACATCCCAGATTCGACCCCACAACCCCAGTTCACAGATATTAGAGACACATTGCCTGTCACACTTGGCAGTAACCGGCCAACCTAGACCAGCGTCTTCTTTGTAAGCTCTTGTGTTCAGCAAACAGAAATTAGTTCATGGGCAGGGGAGCATATGCCATCTTATACTCCTCAAAAGTATTCAGCCAGAGTTTTGATTTAGTTTTGAAGAAAGTCCCACCCCTCAAAGTGCCTTGCCACATATAGATTGGTGCACACATCCTAGCATACCTGTTCCAGTCAGTTGGGATGAAAAAAGCATCCTGCCCTTCGCAGCAGCTATAGATTTTTGGTGTAAGCAAAAGTTCACTGTTTGTTCAGCTGGTATGGCAAGTGCAATAGTTGAATTTCCCTGTCCTCCTGGAATCACTAGAAGGAGATCAGAAACATCTTTTTCTGCTGCTACTGTATGAATTGTCTGTTATATCTGAACTTAACAAAACTCAAATTCTGTTTAAGTTTAGACTATGGTTTAACAGCAACTATGAACTATGGTTTGACCTGTTTATACAAACAGTTTATACAAGAGTTTCCTAATTTTGGATGTAACAGAAAACTCTACAGTTGTCCCTCCACTTTTGCAGGGGTTAGGGATTGAAGATCACTGTGAAAGTGGAAAAACCATGCATTATTTTGCTTAGCTCAAGGAAGCCAGCTGGGAGGTGGGAGGTGGAAGAGCAGCCCATGCAGGCTCTGCTCACCTTCCTCCCGGGCACAAACTCGCGAATAATCAAATTCATGAAAGTGAAAGCCGCGAAAGCGGAGGGACGACTGTATTTCAAAACAGAAACGTACGTTGTGATTTGGCACTGTTACTTTGCACAAAGTTGTGATTTAGCATTGCTTCCAAACCAAACTACTAAGAGTAACGGACTACGTTTGACTACATTTTAAGAGATTATAAGTGTATGTTTTAATTCGTGAGAAGCTGAATTAAAGAGAAACTTGTAATAGTTCATACTTTTAAACATTTTTATTCTTTTAACTGCATCCTTTTTTTATCCACACAATTTGTAGCACAGGAAGTTCTTGATAACTTGAAAGACCGCTGGTACCAAGCTGACAATCCACCTGCTGACCTCTTGCTGAATGAAGAAGAATTCCTGTCTTTCCTTCATCCAGAGCACAGTAGAGGAATGTTGAAGTTTATGGTCAAGGAAATTGTCCGGGATCTGGGTATGTCTGTGTCTCAAATTGCAAACATACTAACAGTGCTGGTATGTCTGATGGATAAATGTATGCTGGAACTAAGATGTGTTGGCTGATGTTAACAACAGTAAGGAAAAGACAAGTTGGAACACAGAATTGTGGAAAGTCTGAGCTGTACCAAAGATGCTACTGAGGAGGGGACACCCACAACATTTGGAGCTTCGTCCACAGAGAAAGTAAAAATGCCTTCTTTTGCAGAGGAGGGTGCATGTTCTCACTTTTTCACAGATGAACTGTCCAGAAAAGGTGCAGGCATCATCACGTTCATGATGTAACATGGTTGCAGATGCACTGCAGTGGTTGGGAGGGAAATAGTGGCTTTCCCTGACCAATGGGGGGCACATCTCCTCCTTCCAGGCAATGTGTCTGAATAGGACTTTGTCAGGACTTAGTACTGTTGCAAATGACATTGTGGGAGAAGACGGAGGCCAACTTGTCAGTAATTGGAACACTTCTAGTAAGTGCTAAAATTCCCAAGGATGCACTGTTGCTTCTATAGCAACACCATGTATATTGCAAGGATTTCAGTTGCCAGAAGATGGAGCTCCAGTCCCATCATAATCTTTATATCCTGTTCTGTCATTGTACTCAGAGTGGATTATAACAAACTGTGCATAAATAAGATGTGCATTAAAAATAAAACAAATAATCATTTCAACAGTCATTTTATGATGATACCCCCTAGTGAGCTAGTGTGTCAGCCTGACTCTCAGAGCACAGTGATTTCTAGTAATGAGCAAAGAAGAGGAGGGCTGGTGTCCTCCTTATCATGGTTTTGTTTTGGGGTCCCGTGATCCCGTTTATAGCATTCTAGGGCTATTATTAAATAAGCATAAAAATGACACTTAATGGACATTGTCTAAAATCTCAATTAGGATGAGGACAATCAAACATGAAAACTTATTTTTTAATCACTGTTACAGACTGACTAATACCCCAGAGTCCTCAGAGTAAACTGAGCCCTTCACATGTAAGGTATCTTCTTTTCTGTAATGCTTAAGAAAACAAACTGAAGATATAATTTCTTTTTTTGAAAAGTTTAAAAATTTAGAGAATTAATCAAATTGATATTAAAAGGTTTGGCAAAGTGGATACTAGAGCAACAATGGTTATGTCTTCCAGAAAAACAGCAGCAGAAAAAGCCCACTTTTGTTTTTATCTTCACCTGCAACCCCTCCCTCCAATAGCATTAAACATTCAGATTTTTCCAAAGTTTGGCCCTGCAGTGATGTCACAGTCATGAAATCTTCCCACACCCAATTGATAATGTGCTGGAAGTAGAAAGCTGCAAACAGGATGTACATCCTTTTTGTTTTGTGGGTGGGGAAGCTTTCTTTTCTTTTGTCTGATTTTTTTAAAATTGTGTTTCCACAGATCAAGATGGTGATAAAAAACTGACTCTTTCTGAGTTTATCTCTCTACCCGTTGGCACAGTGGAGAATCAACAAGCCCAGGATATTGATGATGACTGGGTGAAAGACCGGAAGAAAGAATTTGAGGAGGTGATTGATGCAGACCACAATGGTATTGTCACTATGGAAGAATTAGAGGTGAGTCTCACAGAGAGCTAGCTGTGGGCATTGGAAATGAATACCATTCACATGCCACATGTTGTCCAAAGCCTGAGAGGAAAAATAAATGGTGGTTTCAACTTCTAACTCCCAAAATACTCCAACCAACATAGCTCTTCGAGGAATTGTCCAAAGCACTGGCTTTTCTAAACCCTGGTGATGAGCACCTTCATGTGAACCTTGGTTGAAATCCCCTCCAAGGTGAACACAACTGCATTCCTTCCTTCCCTTACTCTCCCCAACATTAGTCCCTCCTTCATTTTTGAAGGCTATGGCAAGCTGGTTGCCTTTTTTGAAACAAATTCAGTCACTGGGGGTATACTTAATAGTTGGTAAGTATGGGGCACTGGTAGCTATTTCTTGTTGTGTGCATTTCTGACTTACGGCTTATGAGGCTTTCTTGCAGAATTGGTTCAGAGAGGGTTTACCCTTGTCCTTCATTGAAGCTGAGAGAGTGGGACTTGTCCAAAGTCACCTAGTAGGTTTCCTTGGCAAAGTGGGAATTCAAACCCTGGTCTCCCATTGTTCTAGTCCAACACTCAAAACCACTATAATACACCAGCTGTACTTTTCTGGAAATAAATCAGATGCAAAGAGAAAAGCGTTTCCTACTCCCACATTCAGTTCTGTTAAACCAGGTGGTGTGTACATCTCCATAAAAAGAGGGTAATTAGCCATTTGGTCTTGACTTCAGCTTTAGCTATCACTTGTTTCAATTTAACAACATGCTGTATTTTGTAGATGGTATTTCAGTCAAGTGCTGGAATATATGGGGTAGTTGTGTTTTTAATCTCTGAAGGGTATGCCTTGAACTGTGTGTGTCTTTCCATATTTGAGTTTTAATAGCTTAGCTGTAAAATTCTGCACACAAACAGAGTTTACTCAGGCTAAACCAGAGCTTAGAGAAGTTTACTTTGGAATTATAAAAGCTCCAAATGAAGTGTACAGCTAGAAATAAATAAAAAAAAAACCCTCTTAAGACACAACCTCCATGATCTATCTAGCTGCAGGAGGTCTGACAAGACTTTATCTTGAAAGAGTACCAGTGATGGGGAGACGTTCTTTCCTGAACGTAACAGTGCTGTTCGGGTGGTGGAATTGCCATTTCTCCTACTGCAAGTCCTGCAAGCATGCCATGTCAGGAGCAGAGTGAAGTTAATCCATTCTTGCAAATGCTGTGTGGTTTTATGAATAAGAACATGATAAGAGCCAGAGTGATGTAGTGGTTAGAGTGTTGGGCTAGGACTGGAAGATCTGGGTTCAAATTCCTGCCCACCCATGGGCTCATTGGCTGATTTTTGGTTTAGGCCATTTGCTATGCCTTACTGTAATCTACCTAACAGGGCTGTTGTGAAGATAATGAGGAGGAGAAGGAGGGGAGCGATGTATATCATGTTAAGCTCCTTCAAGGAAAGAACATAAATGTAACACATAAGGAGAAAACTAGCAACTGAATTAAATAATACCCCATAGAAGGCACTTCAGAGTGTTCCATGCCTTTGTGTGTGATATGATATTAGTTATCTTTAAATGAACTGTGTTAGGTAGGTCAGTGTTGCTATCATCCCCTATATTGGTAATGGGGTGGAGAAAGGAGAGATGGTTCACACAATGTGGATTTCCTGGATTTCAATTGAATGATAATGATAAAAATGGTGGTGTGGGTGGTTGGAATGGTATGTTTGTATTAGGTTTATATGTTGCTCTGTGTCATGTGTTCACAGCTGCTTATGGTGTTTTATCCCAATGCCAGTATTTCTGTTGTCACAACATGATTAAAGTAGAAATGTAGAGTTGCAGAGTAACTTGGTAGTTGTCTAGTCCAGTCTCCACTCAGAGTCTTGCAGGGATAGCATCCCTGGCAGATGCCCATCCAGTCTTTACTTAATATTTTCCAGTGCAGCAGAGCCCACAACCCCCCCCCCCAGAAAACCCATTCCCCTTTTGAGGTACCTGCTATCTTCCTAAGATTTATCTCAATATGGGAACACCACTTACCCTGCCACTGCTACCCAATGTAGGATTGTCTGCTTACCCTGCTACTGCGGCACCCAATGTAGGAACCAAAGGTCAGGGCAGTCCATGGCCTCCAATTCAGACAGTGCTCAACTTCAGCAGTGATGTTTCAAACAGGTTATCTGGCAAGTGCTGCTCAGTTTATCTGATGAGAGCAGAGGGGATCAAACAATTTCTTTACTTAAAATGCCTGAATCTTAGAATTGGAAGGGACCACAATGGCCATATAGTCCAACCCCTGTCATGCAGGAATGTACAACTAAAGCATTCTCCAAAAATACCCACCCAACCCCTGTTTAAAGACCTCCAAAGAAAGAGAGAGTACAACCTCCAAGGTAATCTATTCTACTGTGCCAGAGACTGGCCCTATATTTATGCCCACTGGCTACAATTCTTTCTTTCTTTCCTGGAAAAAAACAGAGATTTGACATAGCCTTGATCTATCTAACCTTTTCCTTCTCTTTCCTCAGGAATATATGGACCCCATGAATGAGTACAATGCCTTGAACGAAGCCAAGCAGATGATCGCAGTGGCTGATGAGAACCAGAACCATCACTTGGAGCAGGAGGAGATCTTGAAATACAGCGAGTACTTCACCGGAAGCAAACTTATGGACTATGCCCGGAATGTCCACGAGGAGTTCTGAGCACTTAGCGGCCCCCCAGGCTCTCAATGCACCTTCTTGCTTTCCAAAAAATGAAACAAAGAGAGAAAAGAAATTATCCTTTTGCTGCTATATCTGTGTTCTGTGTGTATACAGTGTGGTGTTTTAGACTTTACTTTTTAAAAGAAGGAAGCCGTCCACATATATTTAAAAAAGAGAAAAGAAAGAGACAGCGGTCCGCCCTTCAAGAGGAGAAGACTCCCTAGATCCAACAGGACAGGATCTGACTAAGTTCCCAGTCAAGTCCTCATACCAACTTTTCCTGTGCGAGCTTCGGTTGCACCCTCTGAAGGCTACTGTCAAGTCTCTCCTTCTTCGCTTTGACTCCTGAAACACATTTGTATTATCTGAGGACCACATGTCTTGGCAGGAGGTGTGCGGAGAAAGGGTTGTCTGAGTGTAATCCTCAGGGGAGGGGGGTTAATCTGGCCTTGCATTTGCTGGGAAAAGTAGGTACCCGAGAGGTTGCATTTTCCACAACTATTGCCCTTTTTTCACCCTGGGTTGGTGAGTCACTTTCTGAATAGTGGAGTGATGGAGAGGTTCCAAAACAAGGCTTCCTGGAATTGGGTTGATTTTGCTTCATTTTTAATTTGTGCTCACCTTCACAGTCTTGAAATGTGTTCTCATCCATGCCACCTTATTTCCTCTCCATGCACCTTTCTTTCTTTGAAACCCAAATGCTTTCCATTCCCCTCCCCATTGCTATCTTAGGGCAGGGCCTGGCAATCTTGTTCCACGCCGTGTGGTGTTTGTTCCCATTTAAAAACAAACTACTCACTAACACTTATCTCTCTCGTTTCTAATGTGATCAGTACATCGTAAATGTGTCTCACGTATGTGGAGTCTAAAGGAAAGCATTAAATACCTTCTAGCATTGGTAGGCCACTGCCACAAATATGCCAGTATTATCAGTCGCACGTGTCTTCTCTCTGGTTTGATGCCCATATAGAACATGATAGTCTACCATGGTTCTCATGCCAGCTTATGCTACATAAGCTCTTTGCATGCTGGTTCCCAAAATCCTTGTGTGGCAAAAAGAACAAATAGAATCCACACGGACACTTGCATGAAAGGAGTGGGCTTCTCTGACTGCATTTCTGCACTTGTAGTGTTGTGTTTTGAATTGAAAGCTCTTCTCTTAGGTTAGCAGAATTGTATTCAGGGATTTTACCAGAGTTTACCACATCAGGGCAAGGTTCGTGGATTGCATGTTTGAATACTCCATGCAGTCTGGAAAACCCCTTCCTGCATGTTGTACGGCTGAGCTGAAAGTCCTCTCCAGATCAGTCTCGACTTAGGTTGCCTTTTATGCTGAGGATTTGAAATTGTTCCTTTTGCCCTCCCTTCCACTGCCTTAGCATTCTTTCACATCGATACCAAAATTCCCATCTTCCCCTGATAACATTGTCATGGTGCATTGGTGCTCAGAGAGGGTTTTGCAAAGACAACAGTGTTTAGTGGTAAGCGGTATATATGGGTTTTCTGTCTCACTGCCAGTTTCATTTTACATTATCCTGCAAAAAATGGCTGAAACACAGATTTCTTAAGAAGGATTGTGGGGAGGGGTATTTGGTTTGGCATTGTAGTAATCTGGTGTGTCTGCCGTCTTTCTGCTCCATAATGCCACAGATTTATTTTCCAAAGAGAAGCATTCACACATTCAAACGTCTTGGTATAGTTATGTCAACTGTGTTCTTGATTTGTAAAAAACTGGCCCTTCTAACGTTTGCCTGTAACTTACGGAAACATACTCTTGACCCAGGATGCGCCATTGAACAAGGTCTATCCTCGCCATCTCTCCCTCTTTTGTTTTAAAGGAAGAACTTGCCCAATGACTGTGTGTCTATGCTGCATCTCCATAGAACTGCTTTCCAATGGTGCTTTTTAAAAACAATGAATACTTTTTATAAGGAATGATCATTAACCCGATTCTGTAGCTTTGTCTACTTTCCACTCTCATAATGAAGCCAGAGCTTGGGAAAGTTCCTTTACTGGAGCACAATTCCCAGGATGCCTAGCCAGCATGTACTTTTTTCATGCTCAGAGGACTGAAGCTTGGAAGATCCCAGCGCATAGCCAGGCTTGAAAGTTATTTCTGGGGCGGGAGGGTCTGTCCAGAGAAATTTTTATTTAGTATAAATGGGTTTAATCCGACTCTCACCCCTTTGAGAAGGACCGAGGCTTGTTCTTTCAAACTTTTCGCTAAAAGTTTCCGAATAAATTTTATCCTCCTTAATATAATGTAAATACATGAAATGGTGTGTGTGTGTGTGTATTTGTTTAAAATGTCCCCTATTTTAGTTCATGTATAAAGTGGTTTGAGAAGGCATTTCTTTTTGACTTGGAGTGGGGAAGAATGAAGAAGAAATTAAAGTTCAAGGTAATGGCATGATCCAAGTTAGAAGGAGTTTAGTCACTAGTTTTGTGCTAGACCTGAGCTGCTAGTGATCTGCTTCCAGTCAGTACTTGTCTATATCAGAGGCAGCTGGTAGTTTCAGTAAGTTGGTGAATCCACTTTGGGTTTTAGTCTGAACTTTAAAGGAGCGCTCTGAGTGATCCGGAAACCACTATGCCCTATGAGGAGAGACTCAGGGAGCTAGGTATGTTTTGCCTGGAGAAGAGACCATTAAGAGGTGATGATAGCCCTGTTTAAGTATTTGAAGGGGTGTCATATTGAGGATGGAGCAAGCTTATTTTCTGCTGCTTCAGAGAATAGGAAAAGGAGCAATGGATGGAAGCTACAGAAAAAGAAATTCCACCTCAACATTAGGAGGAACCTCCTGACAGTAAGACCTGTTTGACAGTGGAATATATTGCCTTGGAGAGTAGTGGAGCCTCCTTCTTTGGAGGTCTTTAAACAGAGGCTGGATGGCCATCTTTCGGGATGCTTTGATTGTGTTTTCCTGCATGGCTAAAAAGGCCAATGCAATTCTAGGCTGCATCAA
>CM034715.1:5246076-5257461 GCA_020142125.1 Phrynosoma platyrhinos | reverse complement strand
GCGTCTTAACCACTTGAGCCACTGGATCAATGGGTTATGCAATACTTCTGCATGCAGAACTATTAATCCTAGCCTGTGCCTTAGAGTTATCTTGTCCACTGTCTGGCACAGCACCACCGCCATACCTTAAAATCTTCGTCGATCAAGAAGTCGCAGCCGATGAGGTCAAAGTAGCCCAGCTTGCAGTCCAATTTAGACTTCACAGCCAAGAAACACTGCAACATGATCTCCTTCATTCTTTTCTGAAAAACACCACTTCATTTATTTTTTAAAAAAATGGGGAAATTTTGCCCTATAATCATGCAGAAAACCCTACCAAATCCATGAAAACATGCAAAGATACCTCCATCCTGGCCATACAGGCATCCAAGAACCCTGCTTCCCCAAAAATGTTTTAAATATCCTCTGCAATGCCTCTCAAAATGGCGACTGGAAGCAATACAATGTTACTTTCTGTGGCCATTTTGCACAGTTTATCCCCGAACAACTGTGGAAAGATTCTGGAAGCATTATTACATTTTCTGTTTATCCTTACGGATTCAGTTTTGGGCTCACTTCTAAAAAGAGCTCCCGTTACCAGGGATCTCCCAATTTGAAAAGATGAAATATCAAGATGAATACATCTTTATCGAATAAATCTGCAGATAATTTCATATATATATATATATATATATATATATATAGACTATAGCTTTGTATCTTCTGTGTGCTAATTTCGTTTCTCGACTCCCAGTTGTCTACTTGGTTAGTAGAGTGATCAATAAACAATTTCCTATGGTTGTATTCTTTTCCTGCGGCCATTTTGAGAGGGAACGGAGAGGAAAACAGAAACGGCTTGCAGGAGGCAAGGATGTGGCCCACCGGAGGAAAATGGGCCCCTGGCTCCATGCAGTTGTTCAATCCGGCCTGAACTTAATGTTGGCCATGGAAGATGGGGAGTAAAGATGGGGAGCTTTGATTGTGAGTTCCTGCATGGCAGATTGGGGGTTGGACTGGATGGCCCTTGGGTCTCTTCCAACTCTAGGATTCTATATGATTCTATGAAAGCCTGAAAACTCACCGTAAATGAATTGAAGACCCAGTCCTTGGGAAGCCCCTTGTCCTTCCTGAACCTCTCATTGACGTAAGCGTTGAAGCGATCCATGCACCACACTGTCTCCTCCTTGACATGCGGGTACATGGGGCTCTTCTTCTGCACATACTGAGGATGGTTTGGGGATGGTGGTGAGAAAGCAAATTTAAAAAAAAGCACATTCAGGCTTTGCATGGGAAACCCTTTAGAAACATTTCAAGAATGAGTTGGGATTGTATTTGCTGGCGAGGGATGCAGAGCATCGTCATTCACTTTTATGTGGGATGTGCTTGCGCATTTGGTTGTGCATCCAGTGGCACCTTTCGGTGTGCATGCACCTGTGCCCCTTGGCCATTCAAGAGAAGCAATGCAAAATTCAGCATACAGAAATGTATGTAACGCAACCCCAATGTAGCATCCAACTGTTCCCCACCACCGCCATTACATTTTGGTATGTAAAGGAAAAATTTTTTGCACAAAACAGTGCATTTTGTACAAAATACAGATATAAATATAGAGATATAATTTGGCACAATTTTCAATTTCAATTTCTTTCTTACGGCCATTCGGCCAGCACAAAATTTGGCACAAGTATTGGAAACTATCCAAACTACCATCAGGAAAAGAATGGGAGAATAAGATGAGAGAGGCAATGGAATTAGATAATAATAAAGATAATAATAAAGATAATAATAATAATAATAATAATAATAATAATAATAATAATAATAATAATAATTTTATTTAATACCCTGCCCCTCTGAAACCAATCGAGGCAGCTTACATATGATAAAAAATACATCATATAAAATTCACAGATATATCAACAGCCTTGATGAAGAATAAACCAAAGGAAGATGTAGAAGAGAAATGGTTAATGTTAAAGAATCATTGGGAAACGGATGAGAACTGAATGTATTATTTTGCTCACAAAACTTAGTTTAATGTAGTAATCAAGACAAATAGATAATATAGATAGGAAAGAGCGGAGGAAATTATGGGGATTATTGGGAGAATAGAAGTTGAAATTGTTGTGTAATATATGAATTCAGTAAATTGGCAAATATAAAGGAAGTTAAACTAATACTGTGTTAGGATAATAACATTATAATAGTTTGTGTATATGTGCATGATTGTGTTTGATTGTTGGAATGTATGTAATTATGTGTATGGAATTTATGTTTGTTTTCCCTTTGTTGTCTCTTTTTTAATTGAAAATAAAAGTTTTAAAATAATAATAATAATAATAATAATAATATGGCATGCAGAGATTGATGTGCAGGATCCAACCATCTCCTCGCCCCACTGTTTTGGTGTGTAAAGGAACATTTTTATACAAAATTGTGGGTTCTGTACAAAACACAGCATATCTCATAGAAAACTGTTGCTTTTTGAGCATGAAACACCTTTTTATTTGCCAATCAATCAATCAAAGCCTTGATTGTAGTCAACAGACCATAGTTAAACATAAAAGACAAACGCCATAAAACGTGAAGTCGACGACACATAAAACATTTGAAGTGGCCACAGAAAATAAAATATTACAATTGTGAAGACGTTCACTACCAGATAAAAGGGGGGAAATAGAAATATTCTTTAGAGAATAAAACAAATTTAAGACAGCTCCCATAGAGAAATATAACTTAGGTTTATCAGTAGGGAAACCAGATTTTCCTTTTCTTACAAGATTATTATCATTATTAAATTTTTTTTGGCATATAATTTCCCGGGTCTTGATAGCAGAGAAAATAAACTTAGCGACTCCCTCGGTGATTCCCCTATCTTTATCTGTTAATAAAAAAAAATTTAAATAGCATTCAGAAGATCTACCTGGTTTACTGTTTAATAAAGGCGAGATTATTTTTAGTTTATCATCCCTACAGAAAGAGCAACGAAGAAGCCCATGAGACTGCGTTTCTACAAGGCCCTCTCCAAACACGATCTTTGTACTCTGTTTGAAGAAAGCGTCCCTCTGACAAAGCAGAAGGAATTACATTGAATCGGCCATTATTTTTATTTGCCAAAATCATGCAAAAAGCAAGCAAATCAAACCCCAGTCCCAATGTTTAAAGAGCATGCAAAATGCACAGAAACCCTTCTATGCCAACGGAGCAGGAAAATACAAGCTGCAAGGAGGCATTCTTGCATGAGAACCCAAGACGTGAAAATTGACATCTCCACTGCCGATACATTTGCTCTGTTTGATATTTTATTTTTTTAAAAAGCTTGACTCAATTTGTCCAGAAATCCAGAACTGAACATAGAAGTAGAGACAATAGCTGAGATCCTTCACCGGAGTCTACAGCATCTGCAAAAATCCTTGATGCAATACGAAACGCCTTTCGTGAATTGCACCAAGGCATGTCGAGGCTCCGCACACAATGTTTTGTTGCATGATGGAGGTCTTTGGAGGTCTTTAAACAGAGGCTGGATGGCCATCTGTCGGGGATGCTGTGATTTTGAGTTCCTGCATGGCAGAAGGAGGTTGGACTGGATGGCCCTTGGGGTCTCTTCCAACTCTAGGATTCTAGGATTGGGAGTTCCTGCATGGCAGAATGGGGTTGGACTGGATGGCCTTGGGGGTCTCTTCTAACTCTATGATCCTATGTACCCCTGAATGCAAATACAGTCATCCCTCTGTTCTCGTGGGGGATCTGCAAGAACGGAAAATTGCGTATATTCAAGGCTTGAATGGAGGTGCGTGCCTGTGGGGGCACGCGTGCGCGTGCCCCATTTTGTCCCCCTCCATTCACCGCCAGTGGATAAGTGAGGGACACAGATCCCAAGTACGCAAGAATGGAGAGGCGACTGTATTTTTTTCCCCAATGGTGAGAGAAGTATAGAAGTCACAAAGCATGGGATTTTATGTGGGAAAAGAGTAAAACCCTAAAGATCCCTCCAATCCCATTGTTGGCTTTCCCTGTGGATGAACCTGCATTTGCACAAGGAACTGTACATCTTATTGGTTAGCCCCGACTACAGCAACGCCATGGAATCCCTCATGGAATTAAGGATGTAATCCTTCCATGATTTTCTTCTCAAAGGGAGCAATGAATCCTTTTAACCATTTTTATTTTGCAGTTTAGGATTTATTCTGCACAAAACGGGCAAGGGTTTCTTTTGCACAGAACGCAGCCTTTGATGCATTCTGCGGAAATGGTTGTTTCCTGTGCAGAAAAGGCTGAGTTTTTGCGGATGTGTGTAGGGGTAAGACAACCATGCGTGAATTTTGTATGGAATAAGCTCCAGGCTGCGAAAATTACCGTCAGTCCAGAATTCTTCTCCGTAGGTTTCTTGACACTTGAATTTTTGGAATACTCTTTCCATCCTTATGGGGAATGGTAAGTCAACACAGAAGCAAATCCCACTGATTCATGGAAGAAGAGGAAGAAAAACTAAATGCAAAGGATCAGCGGGTTTCGACCCAGCCTTGGAGGCAGAGCAGAACAACAGACAAGAAAAAATGGAATATAATTTGGAGAAGGAAGCATCTGTGTTGCCAGCTGCTCAGGTGGATTTCTGTCCCCTGCCCAGCCCCAGGTAATCCAGGTGCTTTGCAAAAGAATAATAATAGTAATAATAATAATAATAAACCAACCACCTGGTCCTCATTGTGGCCAATGTCTCCCCGGAGCGGATGAGGCAACCTGGCGCATTGGATGCTGAGCTGAGCAAACAACTCGGTTTCGGGAAAAACAAGACCATCTCTTGCCAATGGCAGGAGCAGCAGGAAGACAATGCCAAGTGGGACCGGATGGAGGTGAACGCAGGAGTCCCAGCTGTCCTTGTTTATCAGGAATGATTCCTTCTCCCTGGGGTCTCTCTCTGGAGAGATAAAATGCCTCCCCCCCCCCACGCCTGCAGACCTGTAGAGACCGTGTTAATAAAAAATCACATAAAATACTAGCTCAAGGAGGGGGCTAAAGCTCAAGAAATCTCCAATTTAAGGTTGGCCAAGGGTGCTCCTTTTCATAGAAGAGTGGAATCATGTTCCCCCTCAGTCTTCTTCCTACCAGGCTTAACATGCTCAACTCTCTCAACCATTCCTCCTATAGAATAATAGAATCCTAGAATCCGAGAGTTGGAAGAGACCCCCAAGGGCCATCCAGTCCAACCCCATTCTGCTGTGCAGGAACTCTCCATCAAAGCATCCCCAACAAATAGCCATCCAGCCTCTGTTTAAAGACCTCCATAAAGGAAGACTCCAAGGCAGCGTCTTCCACTGTCGAACAGCTCTTACCAGCAGGAGGTTCCTCCTAATGTTGAGGTGGAATCTCTTTTCCTGGAGCTTGCATCCATTGCTCCGAATCCTATTCTCTGGAGCAACAGAAAACAAGCTTGCTCCCTCCTCAATATGACACCCCTTCAAATATTTAAAGAGGGCTATCATATCCCCTCTTAAGCATCTCTTCTCCAGGCTGAACATACCCAGTTCCCTAAGTCGTTCCTCATAGGGCTTGGTTTCCAGACCCTTCACCATTTTAGAGATGGGAAAAACTCTTGGACCAAAGCATCATATGCATTTGAGGAAGCAGAATGAAGTCTCAGAAAGCTCCTGCTGCCAACTTCTTTCTTTCACTTAGTCTCAAAGGTGCTACAAGATCTCTCTCCATACGATTGCATCCGAGGAAGTAGACTCAAGTCTAGGAAAGCTCAGGCTGCCAACCTCTTTCTTTAGTTAGTTCCAAAGTGGCTACAAGATCTCTCTACATACTATTGCATGCATACTACATGCAAGACATGCATAATACATGAAAAGGTGCTACAAAATCTCTCTACATACTATTGCATCTGAAGAAGCAGACTGAAGTCTCCGAAAGCTCCTGCTGCCAACTTCTTTCTTTCAGTGAGTCCCAAAGGTGCCACAAGATCTCTCTACATACTGACTCTACAGACTAACACAGCTGTATCTTTGAATTCTTGGACCAAAGGTTATTGAGAGCAGCATGGCATATTGGTTTGAATGTTGGACTACAACTCTGGAGACCAGGATTCAATTCCCAGCTCGGACATGAAATCCATGTGCTCTCAGCTTCAAGGAAAGGCAATGGTAAACTTACTCTGGGCAAATCTTGCCAAGAAAACCATTACGATAGGGTTGCCGTAAGTTGGAAAGTACTTGAAGGCACATAATAATAACAATAACAAAGGTGATTCCCTCCCAGAGTAAGCCCTTTGAATCAATGGGATTTACATTAAAGTTGACTCACCATTCAACGCTGGCGAAGGGCTGGCACTGAAGAGACATGGCATAACATGGTGCTCTTGGAGTCATACTTTAGAAGCACTATGCCAACCAACTGCACATTATGCACAGATGAGCCCTGGGCAGCCGCGTGCAATTGTGCAAGAGTTGTGCAACGGTGCACAATGGTACCCAATGTATAATGCCCAGTGGCGCACAATGGCACCGCCCGTGTTAATTCCACTTTCACAAATGTTACGCTGCAACCAAAACAACAATAACAACTGCACACAGGATACCAGCCACTAATAAAATTATTCCTTAGTTTTGAAAAAGAAACCTTAAAAATGCATTCCAGGCAAGTGTGCAATGCAATCTACAAGCGTAGTCCACAACATTGCTGTGCTGTTTTCTGTTCATAGGTGGAGGAAAAAGAATCCAGATTGTTAAAATAATATCCACCAATATTGGTGGTAGCAAAACCAATATTGAAACCATTGATTCTAGTCTAGTCCATGTCGTTCAATAGCTTTTCTCCAAATGCCACCAGTGTTGTCATCCCATCCTCTATTTGTAATATGGTTTTACACTTTCAGATTTCTTCTTCTTCTTCTTCCGCAATTTGTCTTTCTTGCTTCAAACCCATTTCTCACAAGGCACATATTTATTTCTGCATTTTCTCTAATGTACCATTCATTCCCCATGGGTAAAATGTGTTTCAATGGTATACATTTTGAACCGTTCGCATTCTAAAAGTGGATGCATGATTCTTTTGGGAAAACGCTACTGTGAACCTTTCAAATGGCAAATTTAAAGGAACAAAGGAAGGGAAAGGAGGTGGTGAAATAACCACAAAACAGTCCAAGTATAGAGTTGCCAGATTGCAGGGATCTCAAGGCCTGAATGCTCTTCTCCAGTCTTCATATCTAGTCTAGACCTAAAGAAGTTGGCAGCATGAGCTTTTGTAGACTTCATTCTACTTTCTCAGATGCATATGCATTCAAGGAAGTAGACTCAAGTCTAGGAAAGCTCATGCTGCCAACTTCTTTCGTTCAAGGAGTCTCAAAGGTGCTACGAGATCTCTCTACATAGTATTGCATCCGAGGAAGTAGACTCAAGTCTAGGAAAGCTCATGCTGCCAACTTCTTTCTTTAGTTAGTCTCAAAGGTGCTACAAGATCTCTCTCTATAGTATTGCATGCATACTACATGCAAGACATGCATAATACATGCAATGGTGCTACAAGATCTCTCTACATACTATTGCATCTGAGGAAGTAGACTGAAGTCTCTGAAAGTTCATGCTGCCAACTTCTTTCTTTCAGTGAGACTCAAAGATGCTACAAGATCTCTTTATATACTATTGCATGCATACTACATGCAATATATGCATAATACATGCAAAGGTGCTACAAGATCTTTCTGCATACTATTGCATTTGATAAAGCAGACTTTAGTCTAGGAAAACTCATGCTGCCAATTTCTTTCAGTTTATAGTCTCAAAGGTGCAACAAGATCTTTCTACATACTATTGCATTTGATGAAGTAGACTTAAATCTAGGAAAGCTCATGATCCCAACTTTCTTTCAATGACTCTCAAAGGTGCTACAAGATCTCTCTACATACTATTGCATCTGAGGAAGAAGACTGAAGTCTAGGAAAGCTCATGCTGCCAACTTCTTTCTTTCAGTTTAGAGTCTCAAAGGTGCTACAAGATCTCTCTATATACTGATTCTACAGACTAACACAGCTATATCTTTGTAGCCTAGACCTGGCAACCCTACCAACCGCTTCCATAGGAGAATGTAACATGTGCACAAGACATCAACAGCATTTCAGCCATCAGTTGATGGAAGTGTCTATCTTCTACCTGTCTCTTTCCTCTCTCCTCACCTGGTTAGTCAGATGCGATGTGAGGTCTTCCGACTTAGGATCGTAGTTGAGACACGTGAGACGGACATAGCCATGGCCAAAGAACAGCATGTAGGGCACTGTGCAGGCAATGAGGAGGTAAGAGCGGACATCAAACTTCTTCCCCTCTAGGAGCAATGGCTTGTCAATGTACCTGGAGGCAGAAGAAGGAGGAATGAAGCCAGAGCTTGGAAATGTCACTGATGCGACTACCAGAATCCCCCAGCCTCCATAGTCACTGAGAGAAACTAAGACCGGGCTAACACCAAGAAGGTCTGGGAAAAGCGGAGCTTGGGAAAGTTGTCTTTCTAGACTACAGCTCTCAGAATCCCCCAACCACTGTGTTTCCCCAAAAATAAGACACAGTCTCATATTTATTTTTCCTCAAGAAGGCACGCTATGGCTTATTTTCAGAGGATGTCTTATTTTTATTAAGGCCTTGGGGTGGAGTTGGGGCAGGGCGACCACACACCAGCCGCCCCGACTCTGTCCCAACGCCGTCCCAACGCCATGTGCCTGTCCGCACAGTGCGTGGTGTCAGGGCGCCCTCTTGTCACAGCGTGCGCACACGGTGCGCCAAAATGGTGCAAAAGAGCCGCAGCAGCGGCAGCTCTAAGGGCAGCATTTTGCCGCCCCCAAAAGGAATGGCATTTTTCCACTCTTTTGGGAGCGGCAAAAAGGAGGATCGGGGCCACGGCGTGTGGTTGCCGTGGCCCCGAGCTGTCCCAAACAGACCGTCTGCATCGGCCAGTACTATGTCTTATTTTGGGGGTATGGCTTATATTGCACAAATGCTTAGAAATCCTGCTACAGCTTATTTGATGGGTATGTCTTATTTTCGGGGAAACACGGTATTATGCCCAGTAACTAGGCTGTCTAAGGAAATCTTACATTTGGGGGCTACAACTCCCAGATTTCCACAGCCAGCCTAGCTACTTGGGGGGATTCTGGGAGCTGTGCTCCAGAAAGATTACTTTCCCAAGCTGTGTCTGTACTACGTGTGCAGACTGTCTATACAGATGGCCCTCTGTATCCACACATTCTGTGTCCATGGATTCAACCATCTATGGCTTGAAAATATTCCAAAAAGTCCCCCTGCCCCCCCCCCCAAAAATCAAGCCTTGATTTTGCCATTTTTATATAAAGGACACCATTTCACTACACCCAATGTATTCAACAGGATTTGTGCATCCACGGATTTTGATATCTACAGGGGGTCCTGGAACCAAATCCCAGCGGATACCGAGGGCCCATTGTAACCATGTTTTGTTTTCCTTTGAAATGTTGCTAGAATTAGAAGTGGGAGACCTCGTATCATTTTGATCAGAATTTAACAAAATTCATAATTTTCTTTATTTTCAGCTCGAGGCCAAAAGTACTCATCGTGGGAGACAACAAAAACAACGTATTTGTCCATTTAAATCCAACGACTGAGCACCCAGTGCGAAAAATTCTGCTTTTCAGTCCTTGGTTAGATCTTCTTCAATAAACCCTTGCTGGTTTCGTCCATGAAATGTGTTCATTGAGCTAGATCAAATCAGGGCCTTACATCTACATGGCATCCTTTCAGATATTAACACAACGACAAGGTGTACTGAATTTAGGGTTGCCACCTCTTTCTTTCTCAGAGGCTCCTCTGTCTTTCACCCCTCCTTGGTAGGCATCTACAAGAGCAGGGACTCCCAAACTCCAGCAGTTTGGGACTTCAGTTCCCAGAGGCCTTAGCCATCTTGGCCAATGGTCTAGGGTTCTGGGAATTGAAGTCCAAAAAGACCTGGAAAGTCAGAGTTTGGGAACTCCTGTACAAGAGGATCTCCTCCATGCTAGAACCAGCCATGCCTATTGAATTTGCCAGATCCAAATGGAAGAGAACTGCATCCCAGCTCTTTCTGGAAGGTCTGACCCACATTGGCTTCCACTTGAATAACTTAAGGTTTTTAAAAATGCAAACGTGGGAGCATTTGAATCTGACATCTTTTTCCCAGCCCTTGCATAGAATAGTTTGTGATGATAATAAGTGTTTTAAACTTGGATGCATAATTGTGATGCCTGGGGAAAAAACAAACTGCATCACTTACTGTTTGCTGAGCTCTTGTTTGATTATTCTGACCTTAGGCACCGCATGGTATTATATTATTATTATTATTATTATTATTATTATTATTATTATTATTATTATTATTGGAAATCTAGTGCTTAAAAGGCTATAAATAGAAATTTAAAAAGCTTGTGAAACATGAATCTCCCAAGCAGCAGCAAACAGTCGTAATTCCTCCCGGAGTTTCCACCTCCGATGCAGCTGTCTGCTTATCTAATGTTCGAAGCTTATTGAGTTTACACACAATGCAAAGTCTTTGACATGCAGCTGTCTCTTTGAAGCTCCCTTTAGATTTCCAGACAAAAAATAATAATCTCTAATCTCTCCCTCCTTTCCCTCCCTCTCTCTTTTTCTCTCTCTCCACCTGTTAAAATACTAATGATCTGTCTGCCAATGACATGGAATTAACAACAACGACAACCGCACATTCGCAAACAGATGCACAGAGTCACATACACACAAAACAACCAAGCACACCAAGTATTTGGTCCCAGAAGCTAGGAAATCCGTACCATAGGATTTCTCCAGTTCCACATAAAATTATAAAAATTTGGAATAAAATTGCAGTTGGCTCTCCGTAGCCACAGATTTTATTTTATTTTTATCCATGGACTCAAGCATTCATGGATTGAAACTATTCCAAATATATATATATATATATATATATATATATATATATATATATAAATTCCCAAAAGCAAACCTTGGTTTTGCCATTTTATATAAGGAACACCATTTTTATTATGCCATTGTATTTGATGGGACTTGAGCCGCCATGGATTTTGGTATCCATGAAGGGTCCTGGAACCAAACCCCAGTGGATACCAATGTCAGAAGCTGGCTTATTCTAGGTCAAGCCATTGGCCCATTTAGCTCAAGGAGGTCTGTTCCAATAGAAGTCTTTCCCAACCCTACATGGAGGTGTCAAGATTTGAATCTGGGACCTTCTCCGTGAAAAGCCATACGATCCGCTACTGACTAAAGTGGACTTCAGGCTGCTGTTTTTGTGGCCTTGGATTCCATGGACCAGCCCTTTTCTGGACAGATAAATAGTGAAATGATCTCTCCCAGAAACCTTCAGGAACAGCAATCCACCTTTTAAATAAACGTGATGTCTCCC
>CM034715.1:5231250-5245976 GCA_020142125.1 Phrynosoma platyrhinos | reverse complement strand
AACCTTCTCTGAACCTGAATGTGGCCTTCAGCCTGGAAGAGGTTTCCCCACCCGTGCCGTAAGAGCATCCAACATTTCTCACCAGCCAGTAGCTGGATAGTGGAGCTGTTGCAACAGACCCTCCACTTTGCCGGATTCTCTACCTTTGCACGATTCTCGCTGGGGGGATTCTGTAGGGCAGTTTCCTGTACAGAGGGTCATCTTCTATGCTCTGGAGCCTGGCTTGCAAGTCCTTGACCTCCACTTGGTTTTTCAGGAGGAAGATCCCCCGGCCTTGATTCGAACTGGTTGGCTTGCAGATCCAAATCTGTGGTTCTGTAGGGGAGGAAAAGAGAGATCGCGTACGGTGTAGAGGTTGGAGTGGTGGACTACAACTCTGGAGACCAGGGTTCAAATCCCTCCTCAGTGAGGGAAACACACAGGGCAAGTCACACTATCTCAGCCTCTGAGGAAAGCAAAGGCAAACCCAGTGTGCCAACAAAATCCCATGATAGGTTTGCCTTAGAGTCACCATAAGTCAGAAACAACTTGAAGGCAAACAACAAGAGGAAAAAGAGAAACATAGCGAGGAGCCTTCTCCCAGAGTAGACTATATATCTAACCAGGTTGGTTACTCTGACTGGCTATAGGTCTCCTATAATGTAATTTACATCCAGTTCCTTTAAACTGGGGAGACCAAGGATTAAAACTGGGGCCTTTGCCATGCAAAGGAAGGGGTCTACCACTTTGAGCTATTTCCAAGAGGGAGGAAGGCAAGATCCAACATTAACGTGTTATGCTAGACATCTTCGAATGATCTCTTAGATGTTTAGCCTGAAAGCACAATAGAAATAATCAGATATAAAGTCTGTCTTAGACCACTAATGCCCAAACTTTGATTCTCCAGACATTTTGGACTCCATCTCCCAGAATTCCTGACTATTGGCTAAGCTGGCTGAGGCTCTGGGAGTCAAAGTCTCAAACTTCTGGAGGACCAAAAATCAGGGGAATCACTGGTCTAGACTCTAATTTGCACTGCAAAATTAGTGCAGTTTGACATCATGGTACAATGCTATGGGATTCTGGGATTTATAGCCTGTTGTGGCACCAGAGCTTTCTAGCCGAGAGGGCTCAATATCTCATAAAATTAATTCCACAGCATTGAGCCTATGCATTTAAACCAGTATCAAACTGCATTATTTCTGCAGTGCAGATTCAGTCTAGGTCAGGAGTGGCAATTCCCAGGAATTGTCTTCCCTAAGGACCCTATGAGTTCCACAATAGCCCCTCTGAACAAAATAAGAAGTGACTGGAAAGGGGAGGTCACCCCACATTTTAGACAGAAAAATGAGTCCCTAGAGGAAGTATTCCACCTTTTAAGAAAAAATAAAAAGAGATTTTTGTAGGTGAAATTTTATTTTTCTTATGGAGAGAGAGAGAGAGAGAGAGCAGAAAGCAGCATTTTCTGCCCAGAAGAGAGAATGATCTGTGCTCAAAATAATAATATTTATTCGCAGAAATGTCATTTTCTATGCAGACAATCTGGTTACCTCTGCAGAAAATTCTGGTCTCTTGGGGAGTGGGGGGGACGATGACAACCAAACAAAAACCCACCAACCGTGTGTAAATTTTGCAGACAATATTTCCTAAAGAGTGAAGATTATCCTCAGTTCAGGATTTTTCTTGTCAGGGATTTTCAACATTTGAAAAACACATTTTCTCTAAGAGAAAATTACTTCAAGATGGAGCAAAGATGGTATCTGACCCCGAATCAAATTGCAAGAATCGATAAGAAAAACTCTAATTTGTGTTGGAAATGTCAATCGGCTCCAGGCACATGGTTTCATATTTGGTGTCAATGTTCAAAATGAAAAATATTCTGGAAGCAACAATTGGGAAGATTCTAAGTATAAATAATGAGATAAGGCCGGAAATTTATCTTTTAAATATGTTAAACAAAATTCCAACACAGATTGAAAGAAAATATTCACAAATCATATTATATATGATAACGACAGCAAGAATGACATTAGCACTGTACTGGAAAAGACAAGAGATGCCAGAAATAGACATTTGGTTACTTAAACTACTAGAAATGACTCAAATGGATAAACTAACTGCTTGTTTAAATTACAAAGATAAAGAGGTCACTGAAAAAGAATGGCTCCCAATTACAGACTATTGTAAACTAAAGTGGAAATAGATTGTAGGACCATGAAGGAGACCAAGTTAGAAAATGAACAAAATAATAAGTACAGTTAAAATTACATAAAATTAGAATATGCTCTAAGGCTTTGTTGTAATTTTGTGCTTTTCTTTTATAGCTTTTTTGTTTTATTCTTTATGATTTTGTTGGTTATAAAATAAGTAAATGATATTACGGAGTAATTAAGGACATGCTGCTGGAGAAACAGAGGAAGTGAACATTGGATGTATTTCTTTTATTGTATATATGTAAAGAATAAACATTTTCAACATTAATAAAATTTAATTAAAAAAGAAAAGAAAAACACATTTTTCAAGTATGTTGGAATATTCTTTCCATTCATTTCATCACCATCACTATCACCATGATCTTACAAGAAGAACACAGACATACAAGACTGCCTCTTACAACACCATTTTGAGGCCCTTCCACACTGCAGAACTGTAGCACTATTATCTCACTTTTAACTCCCTTTGCTGCAACCTGGGCTTTGTAGTTTGGGGAGGGAGTAGAGCTCCCTGGTTAAGCATCCTTAATGTTTGTTGTACTTGATTTATATCTCCCCTTTCCCCCAAAATGGGACCCAAAGCACCTTACAATATACACAACCCTGAATTGCCAGTCCAAGGATTCCATTGGAAGTTGTCATAGCAGTTAAAGTGGAATCATAATGTTATAAATATGTAGTGTGGAAGGGCCATCAGAAGAGGTATTGCCTACCTTCTCTCTCAAACACAAGAGGAGCCCAAATAGCTCACCTCACCCACCCCAGAGAAATAGTAAAAAATGTGAGGCAACTCCAAAGTTGGCAGACGTAACAAACAAATCCTATGGGGAAAATGACATAAAATTGTGGGGTGGTGGAGGAGATGATGACTGCCCAGTGAAGACTGGGAATTAAATTTCTGGCTGCATCCACATTGCAGAAATAATCCGGTTTGACACCACTTTAACTGCTATGGCTCCATGCTATGGAATTCTGGGATCTGTAAGTTTGTTGTGGCACCAGAGCTTTTTTGACAAATTTCATTGCATTGAGCCATGGCCATTAAAGTGTGGATGCAGCCTCTGTTGAGGGACAGAACAGAAAATGGAGTGATGGAAAAAGAGGAGGAATGGAGCAGGGCACGGCAGGCTGGTCCTACTTGTAGAAATATAATGAATGAATCTTTTCATGTTGGGAGGACAAGGTCACCTGTGTACATTTCAAAGAAGAGTTCTCTCTCGTCTTTCGTGTCCAGACGGAAAGTCTCAGGGAAAAAGTCTTCCAATCTCAGCACTCTGCAAAAACCCAGGACAACAATTGGTTCAGTCAGGCATGCTCCTCATGGAAGGACATGCAACATCATCAGGTGTTTGCAGTGAAATTCTCTGCTAATATAATTCTTAAAGGAAGCAATGTGTAATTTTAGCAATAGCATTTCTTTGCATTTCTATACCACTTTGCATTTCGATACCACTTCATAGTGAACTAAGCACTCTCTAAGCAGTTTACAATGTGTAAGCCAATTGCCCCCAACAAGCTGGGGACTCATTTTACCAATCTACGAAAGGATGGAAGGAAAACTGAGTCAACCTTGGAGCTCACACCCTTGTGGCTCCAGTACTGGCATTTCTTCCCAATACAAGAATTTCTTTCCAATTTTCTTTCCAAAACTAGAAAATATCTGAAAATTGCATACTTCTTGAAGACTGTTCATAGTGCTGGGCTTATTCTATGCAAAACTCATTGATGGCTGTTGGTGCTGAGTTCTTCTTTTTGCACAGAGTATAGCATCTTCTGTGCTGGGAGCAGCATTTTTATTTTCTGTGCAAAAAAAAATGCCATTTGCTGTGCAAAGGGGGAAATTTTTACACAGGATAAGTCCCAAATTGTGAAGATTCATGTCAGTCGAGAATGTTCCCCATCAGGGTTTCCTGACACTCGTGAAATATCTTTTTTAAACTATTTCTCATCCCTCCACATTTATGGCTTTGACTTTGGCAGATTTGATTATATTTACAGATTTTATTAATATGTTCTCTCTAGGAATATAAAAGAGCGTCGGCAGATGGGCCCAAAGGGGTGGTGGAGAGCCGCCCTGGGAAGTGGTGGATTGGTCCAAGGCTGCTGCACGGCATGGCCCCGATCCTCTCTTTTGCTGCCTGGAAAAGAGAGACAAAATGCCTCTCCTTTTATGGGCAGCAAAAGGCCACTCTAAGAACTAGCGCGCAGCTCTTTAGCGCCCCTTCTGGTGAAGCATGTCAAAACGCTGCGCAGAAGGACGTCCTGATGCCGTGTGGCATGCGTAATAGCACACAGAGTCTAGACGTTCTCGGCGTGGAGTTGGGGCAGCTGGCGTGTGGCTGCCTCATCCCACCATTGCTTCCAGGCTGGCCCTTTGGGCCCATCTGTAGAGGCCCTAAGTCCTCCAGCACAACTCTATGGTCAACTTTAACCAAAAGTTGCACTAAAGGACCTAGAGATTCCTAGGAAGAAGACTCCACTAAGCATTTGTAGCTCCTCCGGCGCAACTCTATGGTCAACTTTAACCAAAAGTCACACTGAAGGACCTAGACGAGATTCCTAGAGAGGACACTCCATAGGCATCTGTAGCTCCTCCAGTGCAATTCCAGCGTCAGTGTTGACCACAGAGTTGTACTGGAGGACCTAGAGATTCCTAGAGAGGTGTTGTCTCAGATAAAAACATAGTGTTTTTGTTATTTGCGGTTTTCCCACATTCATGGGGGTCCTGTGCCCCTAACCCCAGCGAATGTGGAGGAATAAGCATATTTTCAAATATTGTTGCCATCACTTGTCAATCAGCAATGCCTGCCTGTGTGAAAGGGCCATTGAGGTCAAGCACCATGGAACACTCTTTTTCAATTAGTTGCATCCATTCAAACCCATTTTAACTTCAGTGGAGGCCACCCAAACCTTCCCCTATGAATCCTTCATTCACACAGTTGCTCATGATATGATCCCATCCAATCTGGGATCCCAATGGGATGGCAATGTCACAATACCAGGTAGCCCAAATTTGAAATCAAGTAACATGATAGCATATGGCAGGGGTAGGCAACCTAAGGCCTGGGGGCCGGATGCGGCCCCCAGAGGCCTTTGGACCGGCCCCAGGCTGATCCTGCCGCCGCCATCGCCGCCCACCAGGATGATATTGATTATTGTTGTTATTACTTGTTCTTGGGGTTTTCTTGGCAAAATCTCCACAGGGGTTTTGCCATGGCTTTTCTGGGGCTGAGAGAGTGTGCATGCATATTTTTTTCATTTTTTTATTTTTTAAAAAAAATTATTTTAATTTTTATTTATTTATTTATTTTTGGTGCTTCGGCCCCCCAATTTTCTGAGGGACAGCAACCTGGCCCCCAGCTCAAAAAGGTTGCCTACCCCTGGCATATGGTCTCAATTTCTTTTGGAATGTAATAACTTCATTATAGTTTTTCACTTTTGTTTTTCTTTCTCTCCCCCTCCCCAGTGAGCTGCGAAATGTTCTAGCAATAAGATTATATCAATTTGCTAAAGTCAATGTTTTTACAAATGGCTCTTCCCCCTCCTCCTTCCAGTCTCATCAAGGAAGTGGCATCTATCTTTTGGATCTTGGTTACTGACAAGCTGAGAAAGCATTGCAGCCTAATTGAACCAATTTGCATATTTTTCTCTTCTTTTGCATAATGCTACAATATTTACTTTTGTCATTTTTCAGAATTTATTAGAGGCACATTGAGTGCTCCCACGTGAATAATTTCAACACAGAAATAGGAGGCTGTTTGTGGATTTCAATAACATCCTCAAAAGTTTACTTTTTGCACATCATTTATTGCCTGTTTGTTGCTGGAAAGCAATCAGCATTCATATAGTCACATTCTCTCTGTATGTATATGTTTATGGAATCAGTAGGTTTAAAGAGAATTATTGCTTCTCTATTGCTGTCTTGCTCCCACTGTCTTTCCCTCCTTCTCTCAGACACACACAGACAGAGGACCGCTGGTTCCTCCCAAATACAGTCCTAGCCAGTCAGAAATCACATTGTGAATGCGATGCTGCTAAATAGTCAATAAGATACCACTAAGGGCATGTGACATCAGTTAGTGATGTCTAGAAATATCACTAAGAACAAACAAAGCCAATTCAGAGGGAAGACAAGCTTTCTTGGGTCTAGCAATCTCACTAAGAACAAGCAAAGCCAGTTCTAAGGGAGGGCAAGCTTTCTCGGGTCTAGCAATATCACGAAGAACAAACAAAGCCAATTCAGAGAGAGGGCAAACTTTCTTGGGTCTAGCAATATCATGAAGAACAAACAAAGCCAATTCAGATAGAGGGCAAACTTTTTTGGGTCTAGCAATATCATGAAGAACAAACAATGCCAATTCAGAGAGAGGGCAAGCTTTCTTGGGTCTAGCAATCTCACTAAGAACAAGCAAAGCCAGTTCTAAGGGAGGGCAAGCTTTCTTGGGTCTAGCAATATCACGAAGAACAAACAATGCCAATTCAGGGGGAGGGCAAGCTTTCTTGGGTCTAGCAATCTCACTAAGAACAAACAAAGCCAATTCAGAGAGAGGGCAAACTTTCTTGGGTCTAGCAATCTCACTAAAAACAAACAAAGCCAATTCAGAGAGAGGGCAAACTTTCTTGGGTTTAGCAATATCACGAAGAACAAACAATGCCAATTCAAGCTTTCTTGAGTCTAGCAATCTCACTAAGAACAAACAAAGCCAATTCAGGGGGAGGACAACTTTTATGGGGTCTAATAATATCACTAAGAATGAACAAAGCCAATTCAGAGGGTGGACAAGCTTTCTTGGGTCTAGCAATAGCACTAAGAACTAACAATGCCAGTTCAGAGGTAGGGTAAGCTTTCTTGGTTCTAGCAAAATCACTAAGAACAAGCAAAGCCAGTTCCAAGGGAGGGCAAACTTTCTTGGGTCTAGCAATAGCACTAAGAGCTAACAAAGCCAATTCAGAGGGAGGACAGGCTTTGTTGATCGCCTTGGTCTTATTTTGGGAGAGCAGAGGCTACAGAGCATCTTTAAACACATGCAAAGGTTGCTGAATCTGCTTTCTAGGTAGCTACCTACCCACCCACCTCACAAGTGTCTGCCACAACGTCAAGAGAGAGGCTGCCATACTAGTAACTCAATGTCTCTGCCTTGGTTCAGGGAGGTTGGCAAATACTTTAACTTTGTTCAGGGCCAGTCTCACAAATGCACAAAAGGGATAATCTTACTCTGTAGCCTGCAAAGGAAGGCTGCAAACTTTTCTTTTCCTCAAAGGGCTGGTGTTCTAGCTTTGCCCTATAACTTATTCTATTTCTAACAACCAAGTGGAGGGAGATCAAGGGAACAATTCAGGCTTTGGAAGAACATTTTTAAAAACTCAAATCTTTGAACATTGGAAGTCCTCTTTTGGGATGCCCAACAATTATTCTCCAGTGTTCAAGCACATATATTTCCGAGGAAATGGAGTTGAAACATTCAAGCATATTTTTCAAAGCTATGAGAGCTAGAAACATCTTCTAAATATGGAAGTTGAATTCTGATTCCTTTTTTTAAAAAAATAAGCTGAATTCTACAGCCAACAAACAATACATTCTGGCTGGTATCATTGGTTGGTCCCAACTAGAATTGTTGTTGTTGTGTGTCTTCAAGTTGCTGGCTTATGACTATCCTAAGATGATCTATCATGGGGTTTTCCTGGCAAGATTTCTTCAAAGGGAGTTTGCCTTTGCCTTCTTCTGGGGCTGAAAGAATGTGACTTAACCAAGGTCATTCAGTGGGTTTCCATGGCTGAGCCAGGATTTGAACCCTGGTCTCCAGAATTGTAGTCATAGTTCAAGCCACTACACCACACCGACTCTCAAATAGATTAGATCCATTCAATCAATGGTTAACTGGTAAGCCAACACATAGGTAAACCCTACTGATGTAATGGGTCTACTCGAGCCAGGACTAATAACAGGATTTACCAAAATGATTGCAAAAGAGGGGTCCCTGTTGAGATGCAAATGGATTTTAAATTTCCTGGACTTTGCAAATCTCCCAATAGCCAGAAGGAGGAGGATCCTGCCTACAAAAGATATCCTCCTCACCATATACTATCTTAACTGAAACAACATGTAGGCATCTCACTAACATCTCCGATGGTTTTTCTCCTGTTTGGTTTGTAACATCTTGCCTGATGAAGAAGAAGCCCATGGAGCTTTGAAAGCTTGCAACAAGTATATTGTGCTTTTTGGTTGGCCAAGAAAGGGAGCACTGTTTGGTGGATTTTTGTTTGAATTTGCTAAATGGCCGACACAGCTACCGCTGAATGTTACCAGGGTTTACCGCAGGGGTAGGCAACCTTTCCCCTTTAAGGGCCGAGGGACTTCAGCTCCCAGAATCCCAGGAGCTATTGGCCAACATGGGACTATTGGCCAACATGGCTGAGGCTTCTGGGAGCTGAAGTCCCTCGGCCCTTAAAGGGGAAAGGTTGCCTACCCCTGGTTTACCGTCTATACTTGACTATAAGTCAACCTCATGTGTAAGTCGAGGGCAGGTTTCGGGACCAAAATTATGGATTTTGATATGGCCCATAGATAAGCTGAGGGTAAAATTTGGAGGCATGTAACAAAGAATGTAAAGGATGAAGCAAAATGCCAAAGTACATTTATGTTCTGCAGGCATAACTGTTCATGCCCACCCTAAAGACTGGATGGATAAGAGAGTAGAGGGCAGGTCAATGCTTCCAGGACAGATTACAGTTTTGTCTTTCACTAGGAGTGGTTGATTTTTATGATTTAAAATACAATGCGTACATTGACCCATGGATAAGTCGACTCAGGTTTTCGAGGTGTATTTTTTGACCAAAATTTCTAGACTTATACATGCGTATATACATGTCTTTGGGTGTTTTTCATGTTTCTTCAAACTGCAAATGACCCCAAGACGTCTAGAAAGGAAAGCACTGAATGCAAGCGTGATAAACAAATGAATAAAAGGATGGTAGAGTAAGGAGGGGATGGAGCTTACTTTGCAGCCCTGTTGATCTTCCTCATCACCCGCTCGTATTCCCTGAGGTTCATCAGAAGGCCTATCTTGGTGGTGAGTATCTTGTTGTTTGGGATTTGGTAAAGCAGCTGTTCTCCTGGGAAGAAAGGAATCACCAAAACCTGAAGGTGGCATGAAGAATCAATGCCAGAGAACATTGGGAAAGATAATGTTGGACTATAATTCCCACAATCCCCCATCCAGCATGGCCACTTACGCTCCATCATCAGAAGAAAGAAGGTTGTCTCCCTCTGGGTCGGAGTCTTGGACTGGGACAGCCTTCCATATTTGGTGGCTCCCAAAGAGATGGAGCAACAACATCCATAATCCCCAGACAGTATAGCCATGCTGGGTGGGACAGATAAGGAGATTTCGCCTAACACATCTGAAGCAATGTTTGGGAGAGTTACCTTTTGGGAATATAACTACTAACGTCAGCCCTCCATGGATTTATTTCCCATTTATCCGTGGATTTTGCTTTCTCAAGTTCAATTCCTTTATTAGTTTGAAAAGCAAACAACATACAGTTACGACACATTCACAAATGCATTTGTGAAGCTGAGACACAACAAGAACCTACATAGAACCACAAACCATACAAACGACAACATAAAATTGACTTCCAAGTCTCTAATCCCAGATATTTTCCTCTATGTTCTTTTACTAATCTATTAGTCTACTTTCGTTCTGAAACTGGATTTTATATTAAACTACAGTCGCCCCTCCGTTCTTGTAGACTTGAAATCCACGGACTTAAATATTCACAGAGGGGTGACCTCCTTTAACTTCAATGGGGCGCACACCCCATTCAAGCCTATGGGGCTTGAATATTGGCAAGTCTCCATTTTTATGGGGTGGTAGTGGTCTGGAACGGATCCCCCGCGAAAACGGAGGGCCGACTGGATTCTCATACGTTTAACTGCAATTATTTTCAGTTTGAAAGCATCCATAGCTTGAAAACATATTTTTTAAAATAGATAAATTTCAAAAAACCACCCTTGATTTTGCTATTTTATATTAGGGACACCTTTCCACAGTGGGACTTGAGCATCCATGGATTTTGGTATCCATGGGGGTCCTGGAATGCTTTTTTGCAATTTATATATTTTTTGCAAAAAATTTTTCAAGCTGTGGATGCTTGAACCCATCTTTAGGGTAAGAACTATTTGATAGTGAAACAAATTGCCTTGGGAGGGAGTGGGACTTCAGACAGAGGTCAGATGGGCATTTTTTGAAAACTGCTTTAGTTGCATACAATTAAGAAGATACAATTCCCAGAATTTCATAGCAGTGAGGTGCGGCAGTTAAAGGGGTGTCAAACCGGATTATTTCTGCAGTGTGGATGCAGGCTGGGACAGCTGGGGATGCAAAGACCGCTGGGTAAGATCTATGCCACCTCCCTTACCTTCTTTAAAGTTGTAATAGGTGTCTCGGTATTTGATCTCGCACCATTTCAGGATGTAATCCTCCCTCCGGTTGTCATAGATACGTTGCCAGCCCCTGTTCTTGCAATAGAGGTTGAGTCTGCGTTGGAGGGAAACAAAAGATATCTGTTATTTCTTCTTCCTCATATTCTTCTTGTCTCTGTCTCTGCCTTAAGAGGAAACCACTGCAACGGAGTCTTTGCTGTTAATGAAGGCTTAACCAGATCCGGGATCTTGCAATCCCATTTCTTAAAAGAAAGATCACTTGGTGGATGATTCTACGGCCTCATTCCCACTACGTTTTAAACCGGTTTGCAAACCAGTTTGAAGCACTTTAAATGATCCTGGTTCGCACTTGAACCAAATCGCTGAAGCGCTAGACCCATTTAATGCTCATCTTTTTGACACTGATTTTTTTCCCCCACGTCTTTTTCGACAAATCGATTCCGCGCAAGTGTGAACCAGACGTGGATCAGAATCGATTTAAATTTGCCCTTCGCCCGGCTGAAGCGGGTCCATTTTGAATCAATTTATTCGTCAATGTGAACCACAAGTGGGTTATTTTGCAGCAAGAAAATGCAGTCGGGGCAAATGTAGTGTGAACCATGCTCCCCTGTCAAACCGATCCATTGATTTGGATTGCAAACTGATTTATTTGTAAGTGGGAATGAGGCCACCAAGGGTGGCAATGTGGCTGGGTTGCAAACTATTGAGCAATGCTGTCTTAAAAGGGAAGAAATGGGATGGAATCATACCTTTCCATTAGAAAAACATGAAAGAGACCATACAGAGTAAAGGGGAACAGGCTTCCACGCTACACACTACACAACTTTGCCACACTACAGAATTATAGTGATATAGTGTAATAGTGCCAGTCTATTCTGTTTTGGGCAGGCCTCACCTGGAATCCTGTGTCTAGTTCTGGGCATCACAATTCAAAAAGGATGTGGAGAAGGTGGAGGGTGTCCTGCGGAGGGCCACCAAAATGGTCAAGGGTCTGGAAACCATGAATCCCTATGAGGAACGACTTAGGGAGCTGGGTCTGTTTAGCCTGGAGGAAAGACGGTTAAGAGGGGATGTGATAGCCCTGTTTAAGTATTTGAATGGGTGTCACGTGGAGGATGGAGCCATCCACCTCTGTTTTAAAATCTCCAAAGAAGGAGACTCCACCACACTCCAAGGGAGTGTCTTCAACTGTTGAACCGCTCTTACTGTCAAGAAGTTCCTCCTAATGTTGAAGTGGGATCTCTTTTCCTGTAGCTTGCATCCGTTGTTCCATATTTTCTATTCTCTGGAGCAGCAGAAAACAAGCTTGCTCCCTCCTCAATATGGCATCCCTTCAAATAGTTAAACAGGGCTATCATATCTCTTCTTAACCGTCTCTTCTCCAGGCTGATCATACCCAGCTCCCTAGGTCTCTCCTCATAGGGCATAGCTCTTAAAAGTTCTTCCAAATGTTGAGGTGGAACCTCTTTTCCTGTAGCTTCCATCCATTGCTCCATTGTGTCCTATTCTCTGGAGCAGCAGAAAACAAGCTTGCTCCCTCCTCAATATGACATCCCTTCAAATATTTAAAGAGGGCTATCATATCCCCTCTTAACCGTCTCTTCTCCAGGCTAAACATCCCCAGCTCCCTAAGTCGTTCCTCATAGGGTTTGATGGTTTCCAAACCCTTCACCATTTTGGTTGCCCTCCTCTCCAGCTTGTGAACATCCTTTTTGAACCTCCACATGAACTTCTCTAAAGACCTCTGAGACCTTTCTCTCCATACCCCTATTTTCTGAGCATAGAATCAGAGCGTTGGAAGGGATATAATTTTGTCTCTGCCAACCCTGTATGGATGTGACACATGCCATATTCGACCCATCTTTCCCAATCTGGACCAGTTGGACCAGTTAGACCCATCTTTCCCAATCTGGACCTTTGGCTTGAGCCAAAGGGCAAGATCTCATACTCCTCTTGCTTTTTGATCCTTCCAGCTCAATGACTTCAATGGTCATTCAATCCAATTCGGAATGGAAAGACTATTTGAATTACTATTTTGTTTAAAGTCAAACAAAAATATGTCGAGCAATCCCGGCGAAGAGAATCCTGAACTGAAAAGAATCTTCACAATTTGGAACGGAGTCCGTGCAAAATTTGCACGTGGTATTTTCTATGCAGAAACACTGGCTTTCCACAGAGAAAATGCTCTTTTATGTGCCAAAATAAAAATTGCATGAATTTTGTAAGGAATCAGTCCCAAATTACGAATGGGTTTTCAAAACGGCACAGTTTTGGAGGGTAAAAAAAAAAAAGTGAGAATTGTTGCTATTACTTGTTCCTTCTTTCAAGAATTAAACTGGGGAAGAATAACATCCCTTAAGCCCAATGCCCTGCCATATTTCGGATCAAAGACCTCCCAGACTCACTTAAATTTCTAAGGGAAAAGTTCATCCCACACCATTCTGTGCCCGAAAAATAATAGCTATGAGAGTGGGGGAATTAGGATGCATGGTGCAGTGGTTTGAGCATTGGACGATGCCTCTGGAGACCAGGGTTCGAATCCCGGCTTGGCCATGTCAACCTACTGGGTGACCTTGGGCAAGTCACACTCTCTCAGCCTCAGAGGATGGCAATGGCAGACCCTCTCTGAAGGAACATGTCAGGAAAACCCAATGATAGGATCACCTGCAGCGTGTCCAGAGGAGGGCGACCAAAATGGTGAAGGGTCTTCAATTAGCTGGGAGAAGAGATAGCTAAGAGGTGATATCATAGAATCATAGAATCATAGAATCATAGAGTTGGAAAAGACCACAAGGGCCATCCAGTCCAACCCCCTGCCATGCAGGAACTCCCAATCAAAGCATCCCTGACAGATGGCCATATAATAGCCCTTTTGAAGGGATGTCATATTGCGGATGGAGCAAGCTTGTTTTCTGCTGCTCCAGAGAATAGGATCCAGAGCAATGGATGGAAGCTACAGGAAAAGAGATTCCACCTAAATTTTAGGAATAACTTTAAGAGCTATGCCCTATGAAGACAGACCTGGGGAGCTGGGGATGTTTAGCTTGGAGAAGAGAAGGTTAAGAGGTGATATGATAGCCCTGTTTAAATATTTGAAGGGATGTCATATTGAGGAGGGAGAAAGCTTGTTTTCTGCTGCTCCAGAGAATGGGACCCGGAGGAATGAATGCAAGCTACATGAAAAGAGTTTCCACCTAAACATTAGGAGGTATTTCCTGATAGTAAGAGGGAGACGCTCCTTCAGAGACTGGTGGTGTCTTCTTCTTTGGAGGTCTTTAAACAGAGCCTGGATGGGCATCTGTCGGGGGTGCTGTGATTGAGAGTTCCTGCATGGCTGGGAGTTGGACTGGATGGCCCTTAGGGTCTCTTCCAACTCTAGGATTCTATGATCTTAGGGTTACCATAAGGTAGAAACGACCTGAAGGCACACACCAACCACAACCGCAAAAGCGACAGAAATAGAATGGAGGGTGATCCCAGCTGTGGGCACCCTTCCTTACATATCGACCCCATTAGCTCCTCCGATGTAAAAGAAAGGCCCTGATGCGAGGGCTTCTTCTGGCTTCTTCTCCTCTTGATGACTCATTCGGGGCGACGCTTTGGGTACGGCCTTGGGCGGCCTGGGTTTGGTTTCATTTGTTGGCTCCCCTTCAGCGAAGGTGGGAACGGCTGGAAAAGGCAAAAAAAGGAGGCAAAGTGTTAAGGAGGGGAATGCCAGGCTACGGGGCAAGGGGTCTTGTCCATCTCTCACCATTGATCGTCACTGGGAGGAGACTGGGAACATCATGCCCCAGTGCCCTCCTCACCAGCACAGCTGCACTAAATGCACTGGTCAGCTGGTGGTGGGCTTAGTCTACACAGCCAAGGCAGTTACAGTGGAATCATAGCACTATAATTGTATAATGTCAATCTCCCCAGGATGATGATGATGATGATGATGATGAACTGCCAAGGTGGTTGAAGTGGAATAATAGTACTATAATTATATAATGTTAATGTCCTGATGATGATGATGATGATGATGATGATGATGATGATGATGACGATGAACTGCCAAGATGGTTAAAGTGGAATAATAGTACTATAAT
>CM034715.1:5216401-5228640 GCA_020142125.1 Phrynosoma platyrhinos | reverse complement strand
CTCTTCTAGAACATGGCCACACAGCCCGAAAAACCCACAAAAAAGATATAGAAAGAACATTTGCTGTTATTCGCCAATCTGGCTGAAAAAAGGGTTTCCAAACCCTCCGGAAAAACCAGTCTAGTAGCAAAATACAGCGGTGAGAACTGAGCAGTTTTCATCTGGATTTCAGACATCTCAGAAAAAAAAAATTGGGATAGCGCAGATATACACTTGTGCAAGAGTTTTGCAAAGTTTTCACCTGTTATGCCAATAATGTTTGGGGATGTTCTTCCATCCCTAGGTTCTTTGTGTTGCAAGAAGGTTGCATTGCTTTCACCTAGTATTGTCATGTTCCCAGGGTTCATGTGCGTGCCGAGTTATTATTCTGCACAGCAACATGCATGGATTTCTTTGTGTAGCCATTGCAAAAGTTTTGCACATGCAGAAATCAACCCTGAGCAATTTCTACGCAACATAATTTCCCAAAACACATGATTTCCCAAAGCAAAAAAACATGCAACTATTTTAGGAGGGAAGGGCTTTTAGATTTTTGCATGAAAAAAAGAAGTCTTTCACAAAACCTATCTGGAAACAGTGCAATATATATATAGGGGGCAAATAGGCGACAGAGAGAAGGCTGAACTGTTTAACACCTTTCTTGTTTCAGCCTTCTTCCAAAAGGCAAACAGTGCTCTGAGTTGTGAGAATAGATTAAAACATGCAATAAAGGGACTACAGGCAAGAATAGATAAAGAGATGGCTGGATGGCCATCTATCGGGGATGCTTTAATTGGGAGTTCCTGCATGGCAGGGGGGTTGGACTGGATGGCCCTTGTGGTCTCTTCCAACTCTATAATTCTATGATTCTATGATTCTATGAAGAGGTAGTAAAGTAATAAGTGAATACTCTAAATCAGATGAGCCACATATAAGGGTATTAAAGGAACTTGCAGAAATGATTTCAGAGCCATTGTCAATCATTCTGAAAAATATAAATAAAATAAAATAAAATAAAATAAATATATAAATAAATATTATTATTATTATTTATTATTATTATAAAATCCTGGAGAACAGGAGAGATCCCAGCAAATGGGAGCTGGGCAAATGTTGCTCCTATCTTTATAAAGGACAAAACAAAAGGACCCAAGCAACTACCAACCAGTCATCTTGACTTCATTACCAGGAAAAGCTGGAGAACAGATTAATAAACAGTTAGTTTGTGCAAACTTTGGAAAGGAATGTGGCGATTGCTAAGAGTCAGCATGGGTTTCTCAAAATCAAGTCATGTTTAACCAATTTCATCTCTCTCTTTTTTTTTTTTTGATAGAGTTACAAGCTTGGTAGACCAGGGGAATGCTGCAAATGTAGTATATCTTGATTTCAGTAAGGCTTTTGACAAGGTTCCCCCATGATATTCTTGCAGGCACGCTGGGGAACTGTGGGTTACTAAGTACAGTATTACAATCAGGTGGATTTATAATTGCTCGACAGACCAAACCCAGAGAGTACTCACCAATTATTGCTCTGCATCCTAGAGAAAGTGATGAATGGGGTGCCACAGGGTTCTCTCCTAGGCCTGGTGTTAACATCTCTATAAATGACTTAGATGTTGGAATAGAAGGGATGCTTATCAAATCTGCAGATGACATCAAATTGCAGGGGGAGCTAATACCCCAGAGGACAAGAACACAACTCAAAATGACTTTGACAAACTGGAGAGTCTGGCCAACAGGGACAAAATGAATTTTAACAGGGATAAATGGAGCTTACCGCATGGCTTGTTAAAATGTCTTACCTTTCTTGACTTAAATTTTAATTCTGGAGGCATCCTGATACTATCATAGGGATTTTGCCACCCTAATACAGCTTGAATCCATCCCGGCTCCCAAGAGTGCTCCGGTGGCCATTTTCTTAAGCCGGAAAATTTCCGATTTCGAAAAGCACCCCTGGGAGCAGGGATGGACCCGGGCTGTATTTGGGCAGCAGATTCAGTGGCAAAATCACTGCAATAGTATCAGGATGCTGCCCCAATTAAAATCAGTGAGATTTCGATGGATAATGTGCCATGTTCCAAGCAGTGTCTTTCTCTGTGTGAGTACCCAACTGTTGGGGGGGCAATGAGCTTACAGTTGTAAACCGCTTAGACATCCCATAGCGCAATATGAAGCGGTATATAAATGAAGCTGCTTTGCTTTGCTTTGCTTTGTAATTGTGTAATTGTTGGACATTATATGTCATATATAGCTAGCCAGGCCAATGCCATTCAGATGTTTTGCCAGTTCATCTGAAATTTCTCTCAGAGCACCTCTCACCACTGGAACCACCGTTGTTGTTGTCTTCCTGGAGGTGTGGAATCTCAATTTCTACATCTCAAGATTTTGTAACCTGCCACTCTTTTGGTTTGCAATTCTGCTATCCCCTGGGATCCCTGCGGAGTTGTTATCCCACCATTCCTCCAGTTCAGGGCACGAGGTAGTTTACAAACGTTAAGAATTATAAGGTTTAGTCTGATTGCTGTGTCTTGGTCTATTCCATAAAAAGTCACCTTTCCCAGATTCAATCAAGAGCATGAGCACATCATGACGGAACAACAGCTTGCATCAAGTGAAGTCGTAGGCTTTCATGGCCAGCATCCATAGTTTTTTGTGGCTTTTTCAGGGTGTGTGGCCATGCTCTAGAAGAGTTCCTTTCTGATGTTTTGCCAGCATCTATGGGTGGCATATTCAGAGAATAGTGGCATGGAGGTATGTGGGGTATATATACTGTGTGACCCTTGGTTGAGATTTACACAGATTTACATGCTGGCAAAACATCAGAAAGAAACTCTTCTAGAACATGGCCACACAGCCCAAAAAACCCACAAAAAACTAAGCTTGCATCGTGTTAGTAGTTACACTGCTTTGGTGCACTTCTCAAGACAGCATGGCTAGTTGGCACAGAACTGTAATCTCACCTCCTTGCTTATGGTATGGAGCACTCTTAACCCTTTGCTTGCTGTTTCCCACACGTCTTTTTGCCTTGGCCGTCCCCCTCTTGCTCTCACCTGCTTCGTTGTAGTATGGATACCAACGGAAGCCTAAGCGAAGGGCAGATGCTTTCTCACTGGCATCCAAGGGTCTTTCATTCATCCATCCTATTCAAGCCAAAGGAGTTTCATAAGAACTGACGGCGGGAGAGATGTGCAAGGCGGGTGCATGGGAGAAATAGCAAAGGCATCTTTTCTGGCCACCTTCGGAAAGAGGATGCTTCTGGCGGATGGTAACATCCCAGATCCATAAAACAGTGATACCTTTATTGAACAATCAAAATGCACAAAATGCGTGTTGCAAGCTTTTGAAGCTCCACTTCTTCATCAGGCTTTGGAAGCCTGTGCTATGTATTTTGTGCATTTTGTTCAACCAATAGAGGTATCACCGTTTTGTGGAATTTGGATGTTTCTATCAACCAGAGGCATCTCTTTCCAAAGGGTGCCTGTACTGTACATGGACAATATAGCTACCCCTGAATATGTTTTCTGGTTAATGGGCACATCTCCCCCTTTCCTCCAGCCCACCAGGATTCCAGTATGTTATTTTAAAACAAGAGGGAGGAACCTGAGAAGTTTTTTGGGGTCACATCACATGGATGAGCAGAGTCAGAGACAAAAAGCCAGGTCCTATTTAACCTTGAAGTCCATCTTTCCGGGAACTAAAGTGTTTCAAAACAGGAGGGGGAACCCCATTTACAAATGCTAGGAAGCCACCAAAGGATGGCATAATATGCCAAAGGGGGAAAATCCCATCTGGGGAACCCTACAAGGGGCACATTTCACCCCAGATTTAACCCTAGGGCCTGACATTCCCCATCCTTGTTCTGAAAGGGTTTTCAGAATGAGTGGCTCTCCTGTCCCCATCTCTCTTTCTCAAAATCTCTTTCTCTCTCATGAATAAAAATGGATGCATTTGGAAGACAACAAAACTTGCACTTTGGTGGGGTGATGAGAGGATGATAAACAGTTAATGACAAACACGAGGTCCTCTGCCTACAAAGAGGCCTGTGACTTCATAGGAATGGAGGCATATTGGATTGCAAGAGAGGAGTCCTTGTTGAGATACAAATGGACTTTAAATTTCCTGGACTTTGCCAGTCCCGCACTAGCCACATGGCCAGCCTGCAAAAGATACCCTTCACCTACCATCTTAACTAAGGACAGAAACATCAAAATGCAGGCATCTCACTAACATCTCCAATGGTTTTTCTCCTGTTTGGTTTGGAACATCTTGCCTGATGAAGAAGAAGCCAGTGGAGCTTCGAAAGCTTGCAACAAGTACATTGTGCATTTGGGTTGGCCAATAAAGGTATCACTGTTTGGTGGATTTTAGTTGGGGCATTGGTGTTTCTTGAAGAAAACACTGACATGAGAGCTGTGAACTGGAAAGGAGTTGCTCACACTTTGCTTCTACTGTGAACTCAGTGAATAACTTCACAATCCTCCCTCCTCACATGTCCATTTCTCCTTCCTTCCTTCCTTCCTTCCTTCCTTCCTTCCTTCCTTCCTTCCCTCCTTCTCCTTCTCCTTCCCTTCTTCTTTCCCTCCTTCAGACCTGCATCTGTAAGATGGTCTACCTCACAGGGTCATTGCAAGGATTGCTGAGATCAGAGCTCTGAAAGTTACTTTTTGAAAAAGCAAATAACCCCCCACAATTCATTAGAGCAGGGGTTCCCAGCCTGGGGTGCAAGATGAACTTTCAGGGGGTGCAAGAAAAGAGTGGCTTGTGTTCTTGAGTGACGAGTCACAAGTCATCACACCATTTTTTCCTGAATACATTAGCATCTAATTGCGCAATTTAAAATTGCCTTTCATGCACTGAGTTAAAAGCTTTTTTTTTTTTTTTAAAAAGAAAAAGTTCAATTTGTTAGCTCACAATATTCAATTCAATTTGTGGTTCAACAGTTAGAAATGAGACTTCGTCATCTTCAAATGTGATATTACTTTTGTAGGGGGTGCAAATATTATTCAAACATTTCCTAGGGCTGCGGAGCATAGCAAAGGACAACAACTCTTGCATTAGAGAGTTTAAGAAGCATAGCATTGTTCCTTATTAATTCGTAACACATTATTTTATTTTATTGTTTTGCATTTGAGGGTGCTGAGAAGGGAGCCAGTATAAAACTTGTACCATACAGTACAAATGATTATTTTTGCAGAAAAGAAACTCAGAAATGTTATTCATTACAAGACAACCGTCATCAGGTGGGCTGAGAGCTCAGGCGTTCAGATGCTTCAACCCAAAATGTGGGATGAGCATTGTCCAGACCATTAACCATCAGTATCTAGGTTTTCATTTCCAAAGTAGGTTTAGCACAAAAGTACGGTGTTGGGGGTTAATCTGAAAATAAAGTAGACAAAAAGAAAGTACACAAAAAGTGGGTAGATTTTCAAATGAAATCGAGGGTTAACCCAAAAAGAAAGTAGACAAAACCCACAAAAGCGGGTAGATTTTCAGACGACATCAGGGGTTAACCCAAAAAGGAAATGGACAAACTATACAAAAGTGGGTAGATTTTCAGATGACGTTGAGGGTTAACCTGAAAAGAAAGTAGACAAAACCCGAAAAAGTGGGTAGATTTTCAAATGAAGTTGAGGGTTAACCCAAAAAGAAAGTAGACAAAACCCACAAAAGTGGACAAAACCCACAAAAGTAGACAAAACCCACAAAAAGAAAGTGGACAAAACCCACAAAAGCGGGTAGATTTTCAAATGAAGTCGAGGGTTAACCCAAAAAGAAAGTAGACAAAACTCACAAAAGCGGCTAGATTTTCAGATGACATCGGGGGTTAACCCATAAAAGTGGGTAGATTTTCAGATGACGTTGAGGGTTAACCCGAAAAGAAAGTAGACAAAACCCGAAAAAGTGGGTAGATTTTCAAATGGAGTAGAGGGTTAACCCAAAAAGAAAGTAGGCAAAACCCACAAAAGCGGGTAGATTTTCAAATGACATTGAGAGTTAGCTCAAGAAGAAAGTTGACAAAACGCACAAAAGTGGGTAGTTTTTCAAATGAAGTCGACAAAGTAGACAAAACCCAAAAAGCGTGTAGATTTTCAGACAACGTCAGAGTTAACCCAAAAAGACAGTAGACAAAACCCACAAAAGCGGGTTGATTTTCGGAAAGTAAACAGGAGCGGGTTTTGTCTACTTTCCGTTCAGATTAATGTCACGTTAACCCTGTTATGTCTGAAAAACAACCCACTTTTACGGGTTCCCCCCCCCCTCCCGGCTTTTAAATCCCATTTCTGTGCAGGATTTTTGCAATTTGCCCCATATGATAAAGTCCTATGTCACAACTCCAGACCCTCAAGGATGTTTGTTTGTTTTAATCGGTTTGGTTTTTAACGTTTGCTGGTTTAATACTTTTTTAAGGGGGGAGGGTATAGGGGTTTGGATGTATTCTGTATTTTATCCCTTGTGAGCCGCCCCAATTTTGCTCAGAGGGGCAGGGTATAAATAAATTTTATTATTATTATTATTATTATTATTATTAAGGAGTCCCTAAATAGACAGACAGAAGGTAGAGTTTTGTTTTGTTCCCCCCCCACCACCACCTCGGGAAGTAAATAAAATCCATTGGGTTGGGAAAGCCTTGGAGAGGAAGTCACAAATGGTCTTCCGAGACCGCATCCACACAGCAGAGGTAATCCAGTTTAACGCCACTTTAGCCGCCATGGCTATGGAATTCTGGGAATGGTAGTTTGTTGAATGGCACCAGAGGCCTGGATGCAGCCTGAGCTGAAAGGCGCCCGAATTGCTCCCCAATCCCCTTCTTCTTTTCTCTCTGCAAAAAAACCCGAAGGGTTGGAAAATTCTGTATTTCGAGGGGTTCTTTTCCTGCATCTGTGTCAGCTCTTCTCATTATTTCATCAAGGCTTTTGAGCTGAAACGGTGCCTGGCCAAGAGACCCCCCTCTTTTGTCTCTTTTCCTCCGCTTGAGGCTCATTAGTACCTCTCTGACTGCTCTCACCGCTTAATTAATGAACACTTTCTCCATTCAAGAGCAAAGCCGGGTGCCTTTAATGAGGGCTGAGTGACAGAAAACAAGTGGAAAGGATATATGCACCAAAGCCTCCTCTGAATTGAAAGTGGATCTGCTGTTCAGCTGGGTTGATTTCGGCGGCTGCGTCACAACCGACACCGTTTCACAGATGAAAAACGATACAAAAATAATAATACCAGACAGACAGCCATACACCCGTTCCCCTAATACGTGAATTTTGCAATGCATTTCGGAGACGGCCCTTTCATTAAAAATGAATCAATCTAGCAAAGGGAGTGGAACAGACTCCCTCGGAGATTGTTGGAGTCTCCTTCTTTGGAGGTCTTTAAGCAGAGGCTGGATGTCCATCTGTCATTGGGGATTCTTTGATTTTGAGTTCCTGCATGGAAGAATGGGGTTGGACTGGATGGCCCTTGGGGGCTCTTCCAACTCTAGGATTCTAGGATTCTAGGATTCTATGAAATTGGAGCCGCCAAGATTGCACAGATCGAAACCAAGACACGTGTGGCCGAGCAAGATCAGACGGCAAAAGTTGGTCATGAAGAAGAACACCCAAGCTAGCAAAGGCTGCAGCGGTTTGCTTTTGCCTGAACCTACTGGGAAGGCAAAAGCTTTTGTCCCCTCTCCTCTCTGCTGAATTAACCAAGTGCAAACTACTTTTGCATTTCAAAATCAGTTTGCAGCAACTGAAGGAAGCTGGGGACCAAAGGGGGAAAGTGGGAGGAGGCAAGCGAAACTGGGCAATTTTAAAAATAAGCTTTAAAAAGTGGAATGGCAGGGAGTTAATTGGGGCCATCTTTGCCCAAGCAAGGCAATGCATGGTAGATTTTTTTCCTTCTTACCAATGCATGGTAATTTTTTTTTTTTTTTGCAGACCTCTGTCTTGGTTTAACTTTTTAAAAAATCCTATAGTTCCTTCCCTTTTGTCCAAAAGCTCAAGATGGTGTCCCACTGTCTCCTTACAATGACCCTGCGATGTAGACCAAGCTAACAGATACTTATTGATCCCTGTTCACCAATTTTCATGGGCTAACTGGGGATTTGGGATTGCAGTCTGGCCTTCCCCACCAGAAAAGAAGGTATCCCCTTCTGAAATCAGAGCTTGAGAGAAATTCCTTTTTAGACTATAGCTCCCAGAATCCTCCATCCACCAAGGTGAATGGCCTACTGGATGAGGGATTTTAAGAGGAAACGTTCCAAAACGTAACTCTCCCAAGCACCGATCCAGATGCGTTTGACTAACACTCATCTCTCTCAGTCAGCATGGCTGTGTTTTCTGGGGATTATGGGAGATGTAGTCCAAATTCTCTGGATGGCATCTGACTGGGGAGGACTGTCCCAGTCTAATGCTCTTTAAAGGCATAATTCTCTGCTAAGGCTCTTCTTGAAGGAAGCAACGTGTTATTTTAGCAATTTTCATCCGGCTGTGAGAGTTTCTTCAAAAAATGCAGTTTGCAATGGCAGAACTTATTCTGCACAAAATTTGCACTTGGAAGTTTTGCACAGAAAATGAGTATTTTGCATAGAATAAGTCTAAACTGCAAAGAATCTTGTCAGTCCGGGATTCTTCTCATCAGGGGTTCTTTGAAACTCAAGAAACGTGGTTTTGTTTTTGCATGGTTCCCTGCCCAACTATTTTCAAATATTCTTTCCAGATGTAGGAAGCATTCTGATATTTTATTTTTGATGTTTGGACTGCAATGCCCATAATCCCCAGACATAATGTCCAATGTACAAGGATGGTAAGAGCTGTAGTCAAAGGGATCATAGGAACATTGTAAATCATAGTTTGTGGTAACCACTACTACACAGCCTTTTCTCCAAGGGACTATGGCTGTTTATCTATAATTGAATTTCCTCATCCATTTTGCTCTCACAACATCCCTTTGGAAAAAGGTTGGACTCAGTGAAAGAGAAAGAGAGAGGGAGACTAAGATCACCATTATTACCTTTGCGGTGGCACATAGAAAATTTGAACCCAGGTCTTTAAAAACCAACGCCCATCATCCATTGCACCCCTTTAACCATCCCATTTGAATGGAAATCTTGAAATGATCCTGGCTCCATATTCTCCATATTCAACTGGCTCCATATTCAACTGATGGGTTAATGCTGCCGTCGTCCCTTTCTTTTCTGGGACTTTTGCAAACTAGTTTGAAGGAAGGCTTGGATAAGTTACCTTCTGCGAGCGACAACTCCTCAGGCCCCCAACCAACACAGATGGGGATTCTGGGAATTATGATCCAATGATTTGCCCTTTCGGAGAAGAAAGCCACATCTGTGGGGCTGTTGGTGATGTGCAGGAGTTTCCTGACCGAATTCAAAAGGAGACCCCAGTCTGTCCTCCTCCAGATCATCCAACTTCCTTCTCATAAGGAACCTCCACTCAAAAATAGGACTGGCCAAGAGCATGGAAAAGTTACCTTTTGCTCTACAACTCCCAGAATTCCTCCACCAGTATGATTACCAGCCATTCTGGGGATTCTGGGAGCAGGCCAACTTACAAGATGTGTCTCAAAGGTGTCTCCACCCACAAGTCCCCACCACTCCCATAAAATGCCCATTCTTTGGGAGGGAGATGACCAAACCTGAGAAGCATGATGGCCTTCGGAGAGTCAAGAGGGGTGGGAAGCTAAAGAGCTTCTTCCTGCAGACTTTTTGTTCTTGGGGAGTTGGTGTTGAAGCTCCTTCCCACTCTGAAGCCATATCCTCTGGAAGCTGACTCAGGCGCAGATCACAATAGGGAGGCTGTGATGTCACCTTTTGACTCTTGGCTCAGCTGGCCAACCATCTCCAGAATTGTGAAGTCGTAGGCTTTCATGGCCGACATCCATAGTTTTTTGTGGGTTTTTCGGGCTGTGTGGCCATGTTCTAGAAGAATGTCTTTCTGACGTTTCGCTAGCATCTGTGGCTGGCATCTTCAGAGAATGCTGGAATGGAAGAGAGTGGGTCTATATATACTGTGAGACCCTGGGTAGGGAGGAGGCTTTCCCAGCAGACAATAGCAGACAATATCCTTGTTTGCATATCCTCCCACCCTGAAGCCCTGCCATCAACAACAGAACAATACACAATTTACATGGGAATCACTCCTCCCTACCCACTGTCTCACAGTATATATAGACCCACTCTCTTCCATTCCAGCATTCTTTGAAGATGCCAGCCACAGATGCCGGTGAAATGTCAGAAAGAAACTCTTCTAGAACATGGCCACACAGCCTGAAAAACCTACAAAAAACCATCTCCAGAATTCTTCCCTGAGAGACAAAGTGGGACATGGATCCGTGTTCCTCAAGGACAGAGCTCCTGCTATGTATGGACAAGGTCCTGGGTTCAATCCCCAGGTGCTCCAAGGCGTTGTTGTTGTTGTGAACTGCCTTTGAGTTGACCTCAACTCATGGCAACCCTGTGCGTGAGATATCTCCAAGATTCCCTCTCTTCCACTGCTCTGCTTCAGTCTTATAAAGTCATGCCTGTGACCTTCTTAATAGAGTCCATACATCTGGTGATGTGTGTTCTTCCTCTCTTTCTGCTTCCCTCCACCTTTCCTAGCATTATTGTCTTTTCCAGTGAGTCGTGCCTTCTCATGATGTGGCCAAAGTATGACAGCCTCAACTTTATCATCTTGGCTTCCAGGGAGATTTCAGGGCTGATCTGTTCTAGGACTCAGTTGTTTGTCTTTTGGGGCGGTCCATGGGATCCTCATCACTCTTCTCCAGCACCACATTATCTCAAATGCATTGATTTTCTTCCTATCCGCTTTCCTCACTGTCCAGCTCTCACATCCGTACATGGTAACAGGGAAAGCAATGGCTTGTGCGATTCTAACTTCCATGCTCAGTTGCATATCTTTACATTTTAGGGTCTTTTCTAGTTCCTTCATAGCTGCCCTCCCCATTCCCAGTCTTCTTCTGATCTCTTGACTACAGTCCCCATTCTGATCTCAATGCTTGACCTAAGCTACAATGCTTGACCTAAGCTATAGGATCAATGCTTGACTTAAGTTACAGGAACTCTTTTACTATTTTGATTTCATTGTCTAGGTTGAGTTTGCATGCAGCTGGGAAAGACTCCAGCCCCAAATCTCTGCCACTCAAAGCAGGCAGTTCTAAGCTAGATGGGGAAAGGAAAAGTATGAGGCTCCCATACCTTACTGGAAGAGCCTCTGTGTTGCATGCAGAGGATCACAACTCCAGTCCCCAACGTCTTCCATTAGAACAACCTGGGACCCTTTCATATTATTAAGTTATTCAGTTTCATACTATACACTCCCTTGGAGTGTAGTGGAGTCTCCTTCCTTGGACGTCTTTAAGCAGAGGCTGGATGGCCATCTGTCAGGGATGCTTTGATTGGGAGTTCTTGCATGGCAGAATGGGGTTGGAATGGATGGCCCTTGGGGTCTCTTCCCACTCTATGATTCTATGATTCTATGATTCCACTCGAGTTTTCTGGCTAAGAATTCTCAGTGTCCCTCCCAAAACTGCAACTCCCAGGATTCCATGGGAATCCAAGGCAGTTAAAATGGAATCATAGTGCTATAATTGTGTTGTGTGAAAGGGCTCCAGACAGCAGCCATAATCTCTGCTTGAGACCCTGGTAAGCCTGGTTAGGTCAGAGTGGACAATCCTGCTGCAGATATATAGGGATAGATAAGGATTTCATTTGGCTTGATTTGCTTGTTTTGAGAAGAATGTTATCACATTTCTTGATAAATATGACAGAAAGAGATAGAGATTTCATATTTCCAAATGTGGGAGGATACTAATCTCAACAATCCAACTCTTAAGGGCTCAGGGCTTTGAGTGTTTAGTTCTTAAAAGTCTAGCTTTGAATTACTATCTGATCAACCATGTTTGTTAATCACAAACATTTGCTTGTTAATCCATGTCAGGGATGTGGTGGCTCAAGTGGTGAAGACGCTGACTCTGTGGATTGCAAGATCGGCAGGTTGGGAGTTTGAGGTCCGGGTGCAGCAAGATGGAGTGAACTCCCATCGCTAGTCCCAGCTTCTGCCAACCTAGCAGTCCGAAAGCATGCAAAGGCAGGTAGATAAATAGGTACCAATTCGGTGGGAAGGTAAACAGCGTTCGGTGCAGTCAGGCAGGATACAGGATCACAGAGTAGTCTCTGACAACGCTGGCTCTTGGGCTAGTAATGGAGATGAGTACCATCCTCTACGGTCGAACATGACTTGACAACCTTGTCAATGGGGAATACCTTTA
>CM034715.1:5203976-5214160 GCA_020142125.1 Phrynosoma platyrhinos | reverse complement strand
TTAGCTGCCACATTACACTGTTGACTCATGTTCAACTTGTGGTCTACTGGGGGGGGAAGCAGACCAGGGCATCCGGGATGCCCTGGGACGGTGCGCCGCGGGACCACGGCAGCCGCACCGAGGCGCACCGGTGGCATCCCTGAAAGGAGCGCTAAATTGGTGCTCCTTTCAGAAGTCAGGGAAAGCGCACCCTAAACGCGTCGGGCGCACTTTCCCTGGCTTTTCCGCCACAGCGTGTGAGGATGCTGCGGCGGGAGGTTGCCCCCTTGGGAGGAGGAAGGGGTGCCGCTTGTGCGTCTGCCCCTCCGCTTCCTTGCCTCGGAGACGACTTTATTAGTCATCTGCCGAGGCCCTAGGACTCCTAGATCCCTTTCACACATAGTCATGTTAAGCCAGGTGTCCTCCATCCTATATCTATGCAATTCATTTTTCCTCCCAAAGTGCAGTACCTTACATTTCTCCCTGTTGACGTTCATTTTGTTAGTTTTGGCCCAGCTTTCTAATCTGTTGAGATCATTTTGAATGTTAATCCTCTCCTTGGGGGTGTTAGGTACTCCTCTTAATTTGATGTCATCTGCAAATTTGATAAGCATGCCCTCTTTCAATTCAATGAAAGCAACAGTGCAGGCCATTGCGGGGGAAAGGGACTTTCATGTGTTGTATTGTTTCATAGAATCATAGAATCATAGAGTTGGAAGAGACCTCAAGGGCCATCCAGCCCAACCCCATTCTGCCATGCAGGAATACACAATCAAACTTTTACAATGTTTTTTCTTCCTTTTTTTTTAAAAGGTTATGCTTTGAGCTGCTTTTACTTTTATTGATGTGTAGTGTAAATTTGTGTGTATTATTATTATTATTATTATTATTATTATTATTATTATTATTTAGCTGCAACTGTTTTAACATTGTAAGCTGCACTGAGTCTTAAGCCGGAGGGAAACGTGTGATAAAAATAATAACAATAGCAGCAAAGGAAGGTGAAATGAGATTAGCTGCTATGGTTTGTATTATTTTAATTGTTGTATATTGTTTTATGTTTTTTAATTATATTACTGTTTAATAATGTTTTAAGGGGGGGAGGGCTATGTTGCTTATTTTAACTGTTTTTATTTTGTAAACTGCCCGGATTGGGCAACCATTGGGCGGTATATAAATATTTATTATTATTATTATTATTATTATTATTATTATTATTATTATTATTATTATAAGGTCTCTCATTCATGTGAAGCTCATCCCGGTCTCTGCTTCATATGAGACAGACCCAAAAGTCCCAGCGTGAGAAGAGGATCAAAGAGAGTTGTTTCTAAGGATTTTGCCATTAAATATTGAAGATGATCTTTCATGCTTGCTGTGTATTTTCAACACTTATTATTAAAGCAAAAGCCCTCAATCTCACTCACGCCTGTTGTTTGTACAAGGGTTTTGTTTTGTTCTTTACCTTTCTAAGTGGCCGATTATTGCTTCAGTTCTTTTGCCCCCCTTGAAGTGAACTATCACAGTCAGCCCTTCAGATCTGTGGGTGTTTAAATCCATGGATTCAACCATCCACGGCTTGAAAATATTTTTAAAAATATATAAATTCCAACAAACAAACCATTTTATATAAGGGGCACCATTTTACTATGTCATTGAATATATTGGGACTTGAGCATCCGCGGATTTTGGTATCCAGGGGAGATACTGGAATCAAACCCCAGCATTTACCAAAGGCCCACTGCAATCTGGGTCTTTAATGGCCTTGGGCAAGTCACATTCTCTCAGCCTCAGGGCAAGGCAATGGCAAACCTCCTCTGAACAAATTTTGCCAAGAAAACCCCAGGATAGGATCGCCGTAAGTTGGAAATGACTTGAAAGCGCACATCAACACTGACAACAGTTGCATGCATCATTTGGGCATATATTATGAAGAGAGATCTTGTAGCACCTTTGAGATTATAAACGGAAAGAAGCTGGCAGCAGGAGCTTTCCTAGACTTTAGTCTACTTCCTCAGATGCAATAGTATGTAGAGAGATCATGTAGCACCTTTGAGATTAAATAAAGAAAGAAGTTGGCAGCATGAGCTTTCCTAGACTAAAGTCTACTTCCTCAGATGAATTTGGGGATATACTGTTACGGATAATTTTTAAAAAAAAACTATCATTGGCGGAAACAAAGTACAGTACTGAGTTCAAATGCTACACTGTGCACAGAAGCAAAATCTTTCCTCCAGGACTAACACAAACGCACTTCTTTCTTTCTTTCTTTCTTTCTTTCTTTCTTTTTTGAGAATTGAAATCAAATCTTTCCATCATCCTGTTCTAAACTGGTGGTGCAACCCTAAGCATGAATAACAGGGAGAAAGACTTGTAAGACTTTGTGGGATGATCTACAAAGCAAACATGTTACTTGGGCAGATGACCATGAGGACTAGAAGCCTTCTGAAAAGCAAGATTGGGTCAGCTTTGGACTTAAGGATCACAGTATCAAAGGAGGCAGGAAGACACTGAGCCTGATATAAATTGATTCTTTTGACACATTGCATGGAATGAAAATATCTCCTGAATGAGCCAAGGCACTTTGTGGACAGAGGGTCTTGATTTTCAGTCTTTGGTATCTCTAGATCAGGGGTTGGCAACCTTTTTAGGGGTAGGGCCGGTCCCCCTGTCCCCCGATGCCCCCCGGAAAGCCTCCCGGAAGGAAGGGATGCCTCCTGTTTGGCGTTCCAAAATGGCGCCTTCCATAGTGCGCGTGCATGCACGAGCGTGAGCGCCATTTTGGAAAGCAAAATGGCACCTCGCGTTGCGCATGGTGCGGTGGTGGCGGTGGCGGTGGCTCGCGCACGGCAGTGACAGGACCGCCCGCGGGCTGGTTCCAAGGCCTTGGTGGGCTGGTTCCGGCCCACGGGCCATAGATTGCCAACCCCTGCTCTAGATAAAGAGAGTAGGTATCAAGCAATGGAAAAGATCATCTTCCATTGGATGACCAGGTGGCTAACCACAAAGGAGGGCAAGGCTCCAGAAAGTGTAGGACAGGGGTAGGCAACCTTTCCCCTTTAAGGGCCGAGGGACTTCAGCTCCCAGAATCCCAGGAGCTATTGGCCAACATGAGACTATTGGCCAACATGGCTGAGGCTTCTGGGAGCTGAAGTCCCTTGGCCCTTAAAGGGGAAAGGTTGCCTACCCCTGGTGTAGGACATTGCTGAAAAAATGTTGAACATAACAAAATAAAAGCTACAAACACTGATATAAATATAAACCCATGCTCCTTCGTCATGCTCAGAATGGAGGACATTTTGGAATCCCTCCTGGACAGAAAGCTGAAATGTAGAACATGTCTGGGGAAAGGAGGATATCTGATCTTCCATCTAAGATCTTCCATCTAAATTCTCAGAGAGAAGATGCCAGGAAGAGCAGACCATACTGCCCTAGGAAGGACCAAGAGTCTGACTCGGTCCAAGACAACTATCCATGTTCTTTTGGATCCTTTCTTGTGAAAGAGGCCACAGCTAAGGCACTTTGATGGCAAGCAGAGGGTCTTGAGTCCACTCCTTGGCATCTCCAGAAAAGGGGAGCAGGTATCAAGTGATGGAAAAGACCATCTTTCCACCAGAGTCAACCACCCAGAGCTTGGTCACCCAACCCTCACATTTCCTATATGGTGGCTTTGAAAGTTCATTCCTTCCAAATGCAATCTCAGCCTCTATTTCTTTATCTGAAATGGTGTGGGCTCTGTTCTCTGCCTGCCCGACCCTTTCATAATCAACTCATATCCATTTTATCATTATCAAGGCTTTAAAAAGACAATTGACAGCCAATATTTTTCTTTTCGGGGCGATAAAGATAACAGGTTTTAAAAACAGTGTGTTTTAAAAGCATACAAATGTTGGGAGCGCTCTCTTCTTTCTCATTCTCCCCAATGTTTTCCCCGTCTTCTGGCTAAATTGCCTTATTAACGAAGCTAACATCTTTGCCTTCAGCCAAATTGTCTAGTAATGAGACCAAGGATTATATATATATATATATATATATATATATATATATATATATATATATATATCCATATTCCTATTTTATAAGTCTCACTTGGGCAATTTTAGTTTTATGACGTTCTTGGCAGGAAGGGAAACAAGGCCTCTAGTTCTGTTCACCGCTAGCCCATTGTATATAGTATATTTTAGGATGGCCCTACAGAGAAAAAAATATAAGAGTAGACTTAATACTTGGATAGGGAACTCTTGACCCACCAGATGTTTTGAATTTCAACTACCAGAATCCCCATCTGGTATGACAAGGGGTCAGGAATTCTGGAAAGTGCAATCCAAAAATATCTGGAGGACCAAAGGCTAGTGCCGCATGAAGTCCAGTCCCTTTGCAAAGGCTACTCATCCGCCATTTTGTCTCATTCGGTTGGGCCATGAAAGATTCTTGAGGTTAATGCCTCCCATATCCAGTTCCTCCACTTTGGTGATCCCATACCCATCCCTCTGGCACCAGCAAGACATCATCTGAAAAGGATAGTGTTAAGCAAAAATTACTCCTTTTCCAGACCCACATTTGATGGTTGAAAAAATAAATATGGGAGGTGGGATTTCATCTAACTTTTGGTTTGATTTCTTTAGTAGGGGGTCTGGATTTGGCAAGTGGTTCTTCGCATTCATCGCAGACTAGGGGTTGCCATATTGACTTCCCCAGGATTCCCGGCATGACAGATCAAGTCATTGTTTTGGGGGACATTCTGAGAATCAAGATAGAGAATATGGAGTTTATCACATGGGGAGCCCCGTGCAAAATCGCTCTTTAAATTTAAAAAAACCCGCAAAAGTGGAAGCTTTTAATAAACGGGATTTCTCCCGTTCTGTCCTGTGTGAAATGTGAAAGCGCTGTTAAAAGGAGGTTAATCTGAATGGAAATTAGACAAAAACTGCTTCTTTTTACTTTCGGGATCTTCCAAAAGTAAAAAGAAGCAGTTTTTGTCTAACTTCCGTTCGGATTAATCTCCTTTTAACAGCGACGTCGTCAGAAAAAACACCCACTTTTGCAGGTTTTGTTTAATTTAAAGCCCCATTTCTGCACGGGATTTCCCCCGTGTGATAAACTCCTATGGCAGAATTGCCAACCCAGGCAAAATAGGGAGCGTCATCAGGTTTGTACCTTCACACACGCAATTTGCACTTCTGCCCCCAAAATTGTGAAGGAAGGGATATAGATTTAATACATTTTAACCTTCTCTCCCAAAGACTGCTACCCAACGTTCTCAGTGGGGAACTTGTAGCCCAGCACTGGCCATAAGAGTGCTTGGAAAGTTACTTTGCTAGATCACAATGTGCAGAGTCCATCAACCAGCGTCACTAATGGCCATGTTGGTTATGGCTCTTTCTTACAGTAGTCCAAAAGCAAAAGCTTTTCTGAGATAAATTTGAAATTTTACTGAGATAAAGTTGAATAGGGCAAGGGCTTGGTCTTTAGGAACCCATGGAAGGGTGCACAGAGGTGTGTTGCTATTCCAACTCCTGGAAAGGTCAAAATAGTGATGGAATGAGATGCTTCCAACCGTTCCATCAGAGCCAGATCCAAAGGACACCATCCATTTCTCCCTAGTAGAGTCAATGGCTCTCAGCCCTGGACTCCTGAATGTCACTGGACTTTATTTCTGAGATATCGTAGCCAGCCTGACCAATGGATAGGATTCTGGGAGCTGTGGTCCAGTCCAAGAACAGCTGGCTAACCAAAATTGGGAAACAGTATGTTGGGGGGAAAGAGACAATGTGTGTTATCTCCTGGGACTAAGACATGGTATGGTGTTGGTGGTAGAAGAGAAGGTTTGGGTGAAGCTGGGCACGTTTCAAGACCTGAAGGGGCTCTCAGCCTAGATCCTTTGTGAGCCATGTATTCGACTATCCCCCAGGGCATCTTTCTTGGTGGTATTCCCCTTGTTGTTGCCAGACAACCATCTTTCCAATCCCAGGGGACCACTCTGTCAGATTTCCCACAATGCCATCAACACTAGGGCTTTATAGAAAATTAAAAGGATGTCATGTAGTTATACAGCAAGGAATAACCCAGGAGTAGGCAACGTTTCCCCTTTAAGGGCCGAGGGACTTCAGCTCCCAGAAGCCTCAGCCATGTTGGCCAATAGTCCCATGTTGGCCAATAGCTCCTGGGATTCTGGGAACTGAAGTCCCTCGGCCCTTAAAGGGGAAAGGTTGCCTACCCCTGGAATAACCAGCGTCAGTACTGCAACTCTTATCTTTGCCAGGCAACCATCTTTCCAATCCAGTCTATGGCACCGCCATGCCAAATTTCCCACTGTGCCACTGATAACAGCATCATTCCCAGGGGCTGATGGGAAATGGGAAATGATGTTTTGTAGCTGCCCAGAAAGGCATAACCAGGGCTAGTGCCCATGCCAGTGGGCCCTGCCAGAGTTATGTGTCTGTTAACCAAGGATTCCTGGTGCTAGCACAACGGTCCTGGCTAAAACTCTAACAAGTTATGGTTAAGGGTGGGATCATTTCATAGATCTTGCTTGAAGAAATCCAAGGGATGTAGCCTGCTCTATATGGGATGGGATGGTAAGTGTGAGATGCATTCCCAATGGTCAAGATGGGATGCACCAACCCACCTAAGTACCAAAGGACACACACAAACCAGTACTTCACCCAGCATCTCTACTACATCAGATCCTGAAGCAAAACTGTTCACAGAGATGTAATATAGTTCTGGTGGGAACTGGTGACCAAGTGCAAGCTGGATTGAACCGCACTGCAGTTGGGAGCACCACACCAGGTTGAGGATGTGTCTGGATATGGGACAAATAACACAGGCTCAATGTGCATCTTATGTGTGCCCAGCCTGCAGAATCTGCTGAACAACATAAAGAGTTTAATGCTCATCCTTATAGGAAGCCAGATTGGACTTAACTAGCAAAATAGCATTGTGGATAAGAGCATCTTCAGAGTTGAGGGACTCTCAGCCAGAGACCCAATTCACTTCTTCCCTATCCATGTCAGCCATAGATGTCTTCTAATGTCCAACTGTCACATTATAACCAGACTGTAGATTCCTACACTCAATATGGCTTGACTGTGACTCTGAGAGTAATTCATGGGTTAGAAGGGAAAGGCAGCCTATTGGGAACCTCCAATAAAATCTAATTTCGGCTCAACTGGGAATGAGCTGGCCTACGTCCTTCCCTTCCATTTCATTTACAGAGAGGAATGCAATGGCTCTGCTGTGTAGGCAAGGCTTATAATTTAAACTTCTGATTCTACCTGTGCAGGAGGCTCATAGAGATACTTAGGGAGGATGGTCAGAATGGGGTCAACCCAGGCCAGAAGGTCACAAATGGGTTAGGGAAAACCTATTTGGTAGATGGTGGACAGAACTGGGATTCTTCCCCTACCTGGAAGCCAGGTTGCCTTCTTAACTTTTTTAGGAATCAAAGCTCTGAGATTCACCTGCATCTACTGATGAAAGTCCATCAAAGTGCTGATGATCTCCTTGCGTTCCCGGCTTCCCCTTCTTTTTCCGCTTGCTGGCGCCCCCCGCTAGGATGCCTTTCTCATTTAACTTCGAGGTGGAATGGGACTTTTTAGGTGGGCCGCTGAGAGAGTCCTGAGTGAGCCCAGTGAGTCTCATGTGGGCATCAGTAGCCTGGCTGTGGCATATGACTTCTGATTCCATGGGACCCTCCTTGAACGTTTCTGTATGGACCTGGTTCCCCTCCAGTAAAGCATTGCTACATCCCACATTTGGCCCAGACCTTTCCAGAGACTTGCTCTGGCCTTGGTTGGCGTCTGTAGTCTGGTCTCTTTTTATTGTGTTCATCTTTGTGACCCCTGGTCTCAGTGTGGAGAAACCCTGGAGATCTAGGACCTCCGTTTGGTTGCTATCGCTGAGTTCACAGCTGCTGATCGATTCCACGATGGGCTCCATCCGGAGTGCCATCTCTTCTTTTCCCAGTTGCGACTGGAGCTGGCCTCCTTCAGCACCCGCATCCTCTTCGGCGGGTTCATCTTGGTCGCTCAGAGGGCGGAAGATAGATCTCCTTCCAGGAAGCTGCCTCACAAATGCCCATTTGTGCTCTGGACAATGGCTGTGTGAAGACAAAGAGGAACCAGAGGTTAATTCAAAAGCTATCAACCTTGACTTTTCCAAGTCCTTCTCCCGTCAAGGTTGGATTATTAATGGTGCAGTTGGAATGAATGCTCCAGGGTCATGCTATTTCTGGCAATGTACAGATGCACACACATACCCTGTATCAAATACTTTTGATGCTATCAAAAGAACAATGCACTTGAGGAAAGGCTCTATCTATCTATCCATCTATCTATCTGTCTGATTATCTCATTCATTTATACCCCGCCTTTTCCTCAATAATGGAACGCAAGGTGGCTTTGTTGCTGTGTGCCTCCAAGTCAATTTTGACTTATGGCAACCCTAAGGTGAACCTAGTGCGGGTTTGCCATTGCTGTCCTCTGAGGCTGAGAGAGCGTGACTTGCCCAAGGTCACTCAGTGGGTTTTTAATGCTCAAGCAGGGAATCGAACCCTGATCTCCAGAGTTATAGTCCAACACTCAAAGCACTACACCAGGGGTAGGCAACCTAAGGGGCTGGATGCGGTCCCCTGAGGCCTTTGGACCGGCCCCAGACCGGTCCTGCCGCTGCCGCCCCCCACCGCCGCCCGCCATGATGATATTGATTATTGTTGTTATTACTTGTTCTTGGGGTTTTCTTGGCAAAATCTCCACAGGGGTTTTGCCATGGCTTTTCTGGGGCTGAGAGAGTGTGCATGCATATAGAATCATAGAATCATAGAATCATAGAATCATAGAGTTGGAAGAGACCACAAGGGCCATCCAGTCCAACCCCCTGCCATGCAGGAACTCCCAATCAAAGCATCCCCGACAGATGGCCATCCAGCCGCTGCTTAAAGACCTCCAAGGAAGAAGACTCCACTACTTTTTTAATTTTTAATTTTTTAATTTTTTAAAAATTTTAATTTTAATTTTAATTTTAATTTATTTATTTATTTATTTATTTATTTATGGTGCTTCAGCCCCCCAATTGTCTGAGGGACAGCAACCTGGCCCCCGGCTCAAAAAGGTTGCCTACCCCTGTACTACTGGATCTCCCAAGGTGGCTTACAACATATTAAAAATGATACAGATTAAAAACTATAGAGAAGAATGAATAAAAACGACAAATATAAAAGTTATTTAAAAGACAATTAAGCCATTTATAAAGTTAAAACCATTAACACTCATTAATATATATATATATATATATATATATATACCACAAAACAGCAAATATTGAAAGCCCATCCCAGTCAATTTCTAAAAGCCTGACAGCATAGGCAGATAGAGAGGTATTTTTATTCAAGGAGGCATTGGGTGACAAAAGAGAGATCCTTTAATGGAGGGAGAGGGTTTCCATGTTTTTATTATTATTATTTCATACCATTTTTAAATGACTTTTAATGCAGTTTTAACTTGTGCTTTTCCATTAGTTTTAAATCAGTTAGTTGAAATGTATTTTAACTTTTTATATTAAGAGTTCTACTGTGTTTTTAAGGTGGTGTGTGCCACCTTGGCACCCCATACCAGGCATGAAAGATATAAATTAAATTATAAATAAATTTCCTGGGTAGAAAATACTTGTGCATGTGCGCGCGTGCGCACACACACACACATGCCCCACCATGCAAATTTTGTGCTGAATGAGTCCCGAACCACAGCATTATCTGCACAGGAAATGATTATTTTCTGTGCCAAAAATGTGTGCACAGTTTGTACAGAAAAGTCCCAAATGAAGTCTTCAAAAATTGCAATTGCCTAAGGGTTTCTTGCAAAGGGAAGAAAATTGCCAAAATTACTGACTGCTTCCTTCAGGAATAAAATTAGTTAAGTATTTGTCTTTAGCCACCCCTAACCACGCGTGTCATCTGCATATCTCAGATTGTTGATATTCCTTCCTCCTATTTTCCTTCCTCCTTCTTCTGTGGCCAAGCCTGATTTTCTTATAATATGTTCTTCATACAAGTTCAACGGAGAAGGTGAAAGGATTTAGCCTTGTCTGACCCTTTGGCCAATTGGGAACCATTCTGTTTCTCTGTATTCTGTCCTGACAGTAGTCTCTTGTCCTGAATTCAGATTCCTCATCAGGACTATCAGATGGGTTGGCATTCCCATCATGTC
>CM034715.1:5174635-5190498 GCA_020142125.1 Phrynosoma platyrhinos | reverse complement strand
TGGACAAATCTTGTCAAGAAAACCCTGTGGTTTGCTTTAGGTTGCCATCAGATGGAAATGATTTGAAGGCACACATAACAACGACAAGAAAAAGAGAGAGGGAGAAAAAGGAGTGAAAGTGAAAAAGGGTGCTGGAAAGGAAAGAGAAATAAGGGGGGATCAGAAAGACAGAAGGTGGCAAAGGAAAAGAGAGAAGGAGAGAGAAGGGTGAAAATAATCCAGGATGAATCCGGGTTGAATCTCCGTTGTTCACACGCATCTTGAATACACCCGACAAAGTTGGAGGGGCTGCCAAAAACCCCCACTTAATTCAGGTTAATCGATATCAGGTTTTTCCTTATTTTTTTTTAAAAGATCCACATCATTGGTATTGTGAATAACTGGTGCGAATAGACCCAAATAGACCCAAGATAAGATACTGCATGCCTTGGATGTGTTCCGAATGCATTCGCATCGTCGACTCCATCTTTATTCGAATCCTTGCGCGTATGAACAGCCAAACTTGCAGAGATGCGCAATGATGTGGTCCCATAATGGGAAAAACAAACTGGAGCATGAGAGGATTCATATCATTGTGCTAAAAAATAAAACCCCAGTGTCTGAATGATCCTGGAGAGAAAGGGCATGGTGGGGAGGAGGAAGGCGGAGAAGGGATTATCTGAGAAAAAAAGGCATGCGATCGGATGGCGAAAAGTGTGAGAAGGGGCAACCTTGTCTACTTTGGGTTCCTCACTTTCAAGCAGCCCCTGTAGATTATTTTTCAGGTAATGTGGCTTTTGACAAGGGGGGAGGGAAATCCCATTTTCTCAGCCTGCATTATACGGGTAAAGTCTACCGCTTTTCCTGGAGCCCTTCAGGAGCAGCACACCTGTTCTCCACCTGAAAGCACTTCCATCTCTTTTATGGCCCATCTGGCAAGGCTAGGCACTCAGGTTCAGCTCCTTCCGTGTTCAGGCTTCAGCCTTGCATCAGCCACTGTTTAATGTTTAAACAACCTGTGCAAACAGGGAGGGTTGCCTGCAGGTTGTGTCTGAGGAGAAAGGCGACGGCTTGGCGATCCTAGAGGATGCAAAGCAGAGGCCTGCCCCAAAGAGAGAGCCTCTGGGCTCAGCTGCCCATGAAAGTACCCACAGATGCTCCCATGCCTCCCAACTACCCTGATTTGGCAGGGACAAGCCAGATTAATTCTCTGTCATCCCACTTTTCCAGCTGCTGTTAGAATGTCCCAGTTTCTTTCCCTTCCTCCCACTTTCCCTCTTTATCCTCAGTTTGCTTCATTTGCTGCAAACTTAGTTCGGAGGGCAAAAGAAGTTCATTAATCTAGCCGAGGAGAGCAATAGAATCTTTTTTATTTATTTTAATGTATTTCAAGGATTTATATCCCATCTTTCTCCCACAATGGGATTCAAGGTGGGTTGAATCCTCCCTTTCCCTTGGTGTGTTGTTGTTGTGTGCCTTCAAATCATTTCCATCTTATGGCAACCTAAAGCAAACCACAGGGTTTTCTTGACAAGATTTGTCCAGAGGGGGTTTGGCTTTGCCTTTCCTCTGAGGGTGAAAGAAGGAAGCTTTCCCAAGATCACCCAACGGGTTTTCATTCCCGAGTGGGGATTTGAACCCTGGTCTATAGAGTCATAGTCCAACATTCAAACTATTGTACCAAACTGACTCTCTTGCTCTTCCCTACTGGCTCAGGCAAAAGCAAGCTGCTGCAGGCTCTTGTAGCTTATGTGTTCTTCCTCATCGATCACCTTTGCCATCTTGATCATAGTCTGATGTTGCTTGGCCACACAGGTCCCAGTTTTCACCTGGGAATTGTTGGAGGGCATGGCTGTGGAGGGAGAGTCCTCCTAGTGTTGTGGTTTCAGTGTTGGGCTATGGACTCTGGAGACCAGGGTTCAATTCTTCTCTTGGCCATGAAACCCACTGGGTACCCTTGAGCATGTCACACTCTCTCAGCCTCGGGGGAAGGCAATGGCAAACCTCCTCTGAACAAATCTTGCCAAGAAAACCCTATGATAGGGTCGCCTTAGGGTTGCCAGAACTCAGAAACTACTTGAAAGGACACAACAACAACAGGATGCAGGGGGTATGCAATTTTACTGTTTACTTGTATGTTGTATCACAGACCAGGGGCGTTCATCCTACAAACTTGTAAAGTAAAAAAGTTGAGTAACTTCCAAAGAAGAGAAGAGTGAAACATTACTTTTGAAACTATCTTCGCCCTATGTTCATCTGCAAGTTTTAGCCAACATTTTAGCCAATTTTATTGGGATCATCTCGTCATTGATTTTACTCTATATTTTAATTGTTGGGTTAATGTTGGGATTTGGGGGTTGAGAAGGGGTTTGCTTCTTAGGTAACTTTTATTTGTTTTCTTATTGTATTCTTGTATTTTTATGTTGTAACCTGCTTTGATTCCTTTTGCATATAGGTGGGCTAGAAATAAATCACATTATTATTATTATCATCATCATTATTATTACTTTTGGGGATCTGTCAGTGGAGAGGTAAACCAGGGCTTGAAAAGTAACTTCCAAAGGAATTTATGACAGTTACCATTCCTAAGACTCCGGGTGTCATAGCAACATCCGGAGCCCTAGGAATAGTAACTGCCATAAATTACTTTTGAAGTTACTTTTCAAGCTCTAGTTTACCTCTTCCTTGACAGAGGCAGGGAGGACGAAGGTGAGAAGGAAGACAGACTTGCAAGACGAAAGGGGAAAGAGTTGGCTCAGGAGATTCTGGCTTCAGCTGTGCTCAACCTTAGCATGCCATCTCCCCCTCAAAAAAGATCTTCTTCCTCCAAAAAAGAAACCCATTTCTTGCTACTGTAGGATTGTAGTTTTATAGCCCACTTAACTTAGAAGTACAGTGGATCCTTGGTATCCCCTGAGGTTTGGTTCCAGGCAGGTCTCCTGTAGATACCAAAATCCATGGATGCTCAAGTCCCATTATATACGATGCTGTTGCAAAATGGGGCCCCTAATAGAAAATAGCAAGTGCAAAGTTTGCTTTTTGGAATCTATATATTCTTGGTATATTTTCAAGACGTGGATAAAGAATCCGTGGATACGGAGGGCCGACTGTACGTCCCTCTGTGTTTAGCGGTCCTTACTTTCACGTTAAGTGTGCAGCCCAAGCGATGTCAAAGTTTAGCAGAGGTTAACTTCTGCAACCTTTTTAAAGATGTCTCATTTATCCTTGCCTTCTCTTCTCTCTCTCTCTCTCTTTTTCATTATGCAATTTGTGGTGCTTTTTATGGCCATTTTAAATTGCCTATCCTGCTTTGGGCATTTTCCCTTTATTATTATTATTTTTTTTAAAAAAAAATGGTAGCACAGACTGTTACGGATTGCAAAAAAGGCAAAAGAAGAGGACGATCATTGTAGAAAAACAATGAAACCGGGCGCCTTATCCTCTGCTGTTGAGTATATCTGGGCGTCTTTGTTTGCCCTTCTGAAAATGGCTGTTCTTTTGTAACCAAGTTCAGAAGCGTTTTGCCAAAGAGAACAAAAGCTGGAAAAAGAAGAAAGAGGGGAGGAAGGAGAGAGGGGGAAAAAAGTCAGGATTGCACTGAGTCAAGGAGAATGTGATGTGAGCAACCGAAGCAGCAGCTCTTGCTTTTCGGATGTCCTTCATTTTCACCTGTCACAGTACATTCCACCGATGACCTTGTGGCTCGAGAGCAACAAACAAAACCAGCCAGAAAAGCAGACCTGAGAACGTGTTTTTCCCCCTGCGACAGTTCACAAACATCCTCACGGCCGAAAAGGAACAGGTCTCATTTCCCAACTGCAAAAGATCCTGCCCCCTGGACTTGCTCTCACTCCAGCTTTGGGTGTACAGAGTGGCGTCATGAAGGGTGTGCATGGGGTGCGGACGGCACCAGGTGACAGCCCAGAGGGGTTTTTACACCCAGTGGGGTGGTTTACATCCTGGTGGGACTGGCATGGCTTCTGGGGAAGCAAGAAAGGGCATCAAGTTGGAGCATGTCCAAAGGAGGGCGACGAAAATGGTGAAGAGTCTGGAAACCATGCCCTAGGAGGAGAGACTTAGGGAGTTGGGTATGTTTAGCCTGGAGAAAAGATGGTTAAGAAGTGATATGATAGCCCTGTTTGAACATTTGAAAGGATCATAGAATCATAGAATCCTAGAGATGGAAGAGACCCCAAGGGCCATCCAGTCCAACCCCATTCTGCCATGCAGGAACTCCCGATTAAAGCATCCCCGACAGATGGCCATCCAGCCCCTGTTTAAAGACCTCCAAGGAAGGAAACTCCAATACTCTCCAATGGAGTGTGTACTACTTTCGAACAGCTCTTACTGTCAAGAGGTTCCTCCTAACGTTGAGGTGGAATTCCTTTTCCTGTAGCTTGCATCCATTGTTCCGGGTCCTATTCTCTGGAACAGCAGAAAACAAGCTCCTCAATATGATATCCCTTCAAATATATGTAGAATTCAAAGACATAGCCAACCTGCCGACCGTGCAATCAGCTAATCTATCTGCCAGCAAAACCATGCAAAATTTGGAAACTCCTTGAGATTGGCAGAGATCCCTGTTTGAAACTCTACATACATGTTCTACCATTTGTGCTTTGTTCTGAAAGTCACCTGTGCTAGAAAGAGCTTTGGGGGAGAGAGGCTGGAGAAGGAATCAGACTTTTCTTTCTTGTCTGCCAACCACACACACACAGACACACACACACACACACACACACACAGACCCTGGCGCCAAATGGGGATTGTGTTCAATCACCCGCAACACCAATCCAGTTTCCTTTACAGAAGACAAAAGGGGCAGTTTAAAGCATTAGTGCCAAAGGTTGGGACCAGAGTGGGTTATGTCTCCATCTTCAGAACAAAGATCGAACTGGGGATGCATCTTTCCTGGAGCCGTGGTTCAAAAAAGTAACTTTTCAAGCTAAGCTCTCCAAAGGGGGAAAAGGAAAGTGGGGAAGAGGGAGAGAAGAGGAGAACGAAAGAAAGAAAGAAAGAAAGAAAGAAAGAAAGAAAGAAAGAAAGAAAGAAAGAAAGAAAGAAAGAAAGAAAGGCCATGTCAGGAGATGGGTTTAGTATTGTCTCCAAGTTCACACAGGAATGACCAGATGTGATAACCACAAAGGAGGACAAAGATAAAATGTAAGACATTCAAGAAAAATGGAGGACCTTTCACAATATAAGCTACAAACACTGATATGAGTCATGCTTTTTATTCATTCATTTGATTTGATTTGATTGTCCTGCTCAAAATGGAGCACATTTTGGAATTCCTCCTGGACAGAAGATGTCCTCCTGTTCCAGGACATGTAGGACATGTCCTGGAAAAGGAGGACCTCTGGTCACCCTGAGTACACAGCCTGTGACTTGTCTCACTTGCAATGACAATGAAGGAGGGATTCTTCGAAAAGCCATCTTGAAGAATATCGGAAGAAAGCGGATTACAATTTTCATTTCTTTCAAAACGGGACACAAGGCGATTCATCTAAAAACTCCCCTTCCCGACACCAGGCAGTTGGAAATTAAGTAATTGACTAGTTTTAAAGAATTATAATTTAGGATAACTCACTACTTTGGGGGCTTGGAACTATAATGGTAACTAACTACTTATTTTTTAAAAAGCAAGCAGATATCCACGCTATGAATAGTTGACATTGGTGTCCTTTGCAGCATGGAAAAACAAAAAACAAAAATCCCTTTTCAAGGCAAAGCAAACAAGGCTGGAGAGAGACTCCAGTGCAAGAGGCATCCTGTGTCCTCCGATTACGCTCCTTTTATAGATTTCCCCCCAATGCTCCCACTGTGTTTGTCTAACCCTCCTTTCCAGCATTTCCCACAGATGGCCGTGGTTAACAATGAATTAAAGATGGGCATGCTGTTAAAGCCCAGGTTGGCTTGTACACAAAATTAGAGAGCGGTTCCCTCTCGGAGTGTTTGCTGAGCCTCTCCCCAGTTGAACCAGGCCCCTGACAATGGTTTCCTATTTGTCCCTGGAGTCTCCTTTCTCTTGTGGCTGCTGTGGTTTCTTTGTTTTGCATTGCTTTCCCTCCGTCATGGGGGAAGAAATTGGATTTTTGTTCCGCTCTCGAGGTGGATTTTCAAATGTTGGCAAGCCCAGGGCCCTCTCCCGCCATGCATTGCAAGGGTATTAGATTCCCAGCAAGGACAAAGGATGGGTGTTACGGGATTGTCGGCGAGCCGAGGTGGCACAGCTTTGGAGGAAGCGTTCCCTGGCTTCATTTCTGCCAGACAATAAGACGGTTGTGGAGTCTCCTTCCTTGGAGGTCTTTAAGCAGAGACTGGATGGCCATCTGTCAGGGATGCTTTGATTGGGAGTTCCTGCATGGCAGAATGGGATTGGACTGGAGGCCCTTGTAGTCTCTTCCAACTCTAGGATTCTATGATTCTATGATTCTATGGTTCTCTCAAAATAAGCTGGAGGGCATGGGCAGAGTTACGCTACTCTGATGCATGCGGAAGGTCCTGAGTTCGCTTCTTGGCATTTCTAGCTATGGCTGCAAAGGACTGTGAGACCTGACATCCTGCAGACCTGAGACTTGTTCAACCACAGTGGGTCAGACCACAAATCCCATCAGCCCCAAGCAGGGGAGATGGGGAGTATAGTCCAAAGCATCTGGAGTGTGCCAGCTTAGGGGGGTTGCAGACTGCCAAAAATAGTGCAAATTGAGTCCACTTTTAGGGTTAGGGTTAGTGCTAGGGAATCATGGGAATTGTTTTTTTCTGAGACATTGAGTCTTCTCTGTCAGAGAGCTCTGGTGCCACAATAAAATACAGTTCCCATGATTCCCTAACCCCAATCCTAACCCTAACCCTAAAAGTGGACTCAATTTGCACTATTTCTGGCAGTCTGCAACCCCTCCAGAAAGGTACAATGATGCTGACCAATACGATTCTAGGCAGCATCAATAGTAGTGTCTAGATCAGGGGTAGGCAATCTTTCCCCTTTAAGGGCCAAGGGACTTCAGCTCCCAGAAGCCTCAGCCATGTTGGCCAATAGTCCCATGTTGGCCAATAGCTCCTGGGATTCTGGGAGCTGAAGTCCCTCGGCCCTTCAAGGGGAAAGGTTGCCTACCCCTGGTCTAGATCAAGGGAAGTAATAGTGTCACTCTATTCTGCTTTGGTCAAATATCACCTGGAATAATCCTGTGTCTGGTTCTGGGTACCACAATTCAAAAAGGATGTTGAGAAGCTGGAGCATGTCCAGAGGAGGGCGACTAAAATGGTGAAGGGTCTGGAAACCATGAAACCTTATGAGGAATGTCTTAGGAAACTTGTGGGCCTTGCTGTCACCATTAGGGTTGAATAATCTATCCACTGCTTTTCAACTGTCATAGAAATGATACCCTGGGATGTATTTACATGAATATTGTGCTAGATGGCTTCAGTGCTTATCCACAGAAAATGTTAAGGATGGAGCCCTGAATGGTATCAACCCAATATATCCATGTAGCAAAGATAAACCCACCATTTCTGATGCTCAGGATGTGAATGCAATGGATGATGGCTTGCAGGTACACTCACATTCATATGTTCATTGTTATGAGTCAGAGTGGTGTAGTAGTTTGAGTAGGCTAGGACTCGAGAAAGCCAGAGTTGGAAGCCCTGTTCAGCCATGGAAACCCTCTGGCTAACCTTGGGCAAGTGACACTCTCTCAGCCTCATTTGTCTGACATCCTTTTGGATCCCTATTGGTTACCTGGTAGAAAAGTATTAACTGGGTTGGTTCCACACAGTTCTGTCGTTCCGTCGAATTTTCTTTTTCCCCAGGTGGAAAGAAACACAACTTTAAGATTTATTTTTTAAAAATTATCTCCCAATGAATGCAACCGAAGCCAGAGTGGGGAATTCACATTTTGTTTTATTTGAATTCTGTACATAAAAAAAAAAGGATCGACTTGTGGTGAGAAATATAAAGGGAATTATTTTAAAAGCAAGGAAGAAACCCAGACAAATGGACAAATGGATTGAGTCTCCTAGAAAGAAGTCCATGGTGTTTGGTTGGAAGAAATAGAGAGAAGACAGATGGAGATGTATCTGGATGTATCTGTACCTCCCTTCCCAGCATGTGATGTGAAGTGATAAAAAAGCACCCGGAATATTGGCTGTACAATATTTAACCCGCTAATATGAAACATAATGCTAACTGAGAAGGCAAAGCGTCTGTCTCTTTCTCTCCCCTCTTTTTCTATAAGCCGGAGCTTTTCGTAAACATGCCTCACCCATCCGACCAAACTGGCTGGGCTGGATGGCGAGCCCAAGAGGGAGATGGGTGTGAGTCACCTCTTACCTGAGAACATATTTTGCTCCGAGACATTGAAGGTGCTTTGAGGTAATTTGCAAAGAGGCTGTGTCGGAAAAAAAAATGGCCAATTTGCTTCCAATCCCAAGAACAGTCTTGACTTCCGAGGGGATGGTAGGAACGGCTATGCCAGGACCTCCATGAACAGTGGTCTGAACTCTTCTTGGAAAGGAAGGAGCCAAGGACGAAACATCTGGAGCATGTCCAAAGGAGGGCGACCAAAATGGTGAAGGGTCTGCAAACCATGCCCTACGAGGAGAGAGTAGCTGGGTATGTTTAGCTTGGAGAAGAGACGGTTAAGAAGTGATATGAAATCCCTGTTTAAGTATTTGAAGGGATGCCATATTGAGGAGGGAGCAAGCTTGTTTTCTGCTGTGCAGAGAATAGGACATGGAGCAATGGATGCAAGCTACAGGAAAAAGAGATTCCACCTGAAATTAGGAGGAACGTCCTGACAGTAAGAGCTGTTCGACAGTAAGAGCTGTTCCCTTGGAGTCTGGTGGAGTCTCCTTCTTTGGTGGTCTTTAAACAGAGGCTGGACAGCCATCTCTTGAGGATGCTTTGATTGAGAGTTCCTGCATGGCAGAAGAGGGTTGGGCAGGATGGTCCTTGAGGTCTCTTCCAACTCTATGATTCTATGGTTCTATGGTTCTATGAGTCCTTTTGTGTGATGTGTAACACACAAATCCCATGCCCTTCGGAAGGGATACACAAGTGGCGTTGTGGAACTCAAGGGTTCCATCTGTCCCTATTGGGATTGCCAAACTCCTAACTCCTGTCCCTTTAATGGTTGTGTAGAAAAGGGCATGTTAGCAGGCGTTGTGTGTTACCTGGTTGCATGACAACCAGCACCAGCTGGCATTGCCTCTTCTACACAACCCTGTTGAAAGGCACTCTGGCTTCTTCTGCTCATTTTTGTGGCATTGGCTTGCAGGTGAAATTGGATGTGTGGAGCTTTGTAATAAAGAGAGGGGAGTTGTGACACCATGCTGCATCTACACAGCAGAAATCATGCCGTTTGACATCACTTTAACTGCCGTGGCTCAATGCCATGGAATCCCAGGATTTTTCAGTTTGCTGTGGCTCCAGAGAGAGAGAAGACTAAATATCTCAGAAAGCTACAAATCCCCAAATTCCATAGCATTGAGCTGTGGCATTTAAAAAGTGGTTTCAAACGGCATTTTCTTCTGCAGTACAGACAAGGCCTGGGAAGAGGGAAGAGCACTTGCCATTTTGTGCCAACCCAAGGCCTTTGGTGACCTAAGGCAAAAACAAGATGGCATCCGATCCTTGTGCCAAAGTTGGTAGGACTGGCGACTGAGCTCTTCCTCAGTCCTGGAAACTGGACAGCCTTCTCCGCTGCATCTGAAGGCAACTGGGTAGCCTGAGGTTTCAGGGAAGCACACGATGCCCTTTGCTGCCACCCCCTGAGTAGGTGCCACCTGAGCCAACCCTCTGCCATGCCTACCATTGAAGGCTCTGATTGTGAGTTCCTGCATGGCAGGGGGTTGGACTGGATGGTCCTTGTGGTCTCTTCCAACTCTAGGATTCTATGATTCTATGACTCTTTCTCAGACAAGGAGGCTGACTTACTTTGCCAATGGGGAAGGCAGATGACCCCGCCAACTGGGCCGAACTCTTCTGTTTGGTGGGTCTCCTCTCTTCCATGCTAGCAAGGTAAGTCAGCCTTCTCATATGAGGAGAACTCAGGACAGTGTGACCAGGCATCCTCCTTTTCCAGACCATGCCCTACATTTCCACCATCTGTCCAGGAAGGATTCCAAAATGTCCTCCATTTTGAGCACGACTAAGAAGTCCATTGAGTAACACCACGTTTGCTACTCCTTTTTAAGAAACGTGTCTACTTGGCAGCCTGCCCTTGATGCAAACAAGGGGTTAGGATGATCCTTCTAAAGCTCTTTTCCCCCCTAAAAGCAGCCACAGAGAAGACTCACACCCAGAACTCGGGGTGCATTTCTTTCTCGGAGGGGAAGAGGTCCCCAAACATGTTACGACAATGGGCTTCTTGAGGACACAATGCAAATGTTGAAAAGGTTTTTTTTCCCTTCATTTCAGTACAACGGATAAACAGAGGGAATAATTTAAATGTCGACTCAGTGAAGGGTTTATTGATATCAAAGTACAATTTGAAGTATTTATTTTGCTCAGAGTTCTGTAAGTATATTGCAAGCGGCGAGGCATTTGAATGAAAATTTCATCAGAAAAATAAAGCGGAGTACATCATAAAATACAGTATATGTAACATAGCTGGAAATAAGCCGCAAGAAATGAATTTATATTTATATGAGTGTTCTTAGCTTTTACTTTTGTAGGGTCCGACATATTTTTTGGAATGTCCTACATTTTGCAGTGCCTTGTCCTCCTTTGTGGTTCGGACATCTGGTCAACCTGATTCAGGCGTGTGTGTGTGAGAGAGAGAGAGTGAGTGATATTATCTCACCAAATGCTACGCAGAAGTATATAATATAAGGGACCCAACTACATATCTCCCAGATTCCCAATTAATCCTTTGCCATCCCACTTTTCAACTACTAATAAAATGCCCCGGTTTCTCTCTCCTCCTCCCACTTTCCTCCTTTGTCTTCAGCTTATGTCAAGTATTGCAAACTGAATTCAAAATGCAAACACAGCTCACACTCAACTGACTCATAGGGAGAGAGAAGAAGAAGAGGGAAGGAATCTCATCCTTCCCAACAGACTCTGGCAAAAGCAAACTACTGCAGTCTTTCCCTTGTCTGTTTCTTCCTCATTCAGAACTTTTGCCATTTTGACCACTCTGACATTACTTGGACACATGTATCTCAGTTTTCATCTATGAAATTTTGGAGAGTATGCAACTAGTGGGAAGAAAACAAACAAGCCCTAAGTTCCTTCTTCTTGAGGTTAATTTTGTTTGATCAAGAAAGGAACAGGAAGGTAGTTTCATTGGGAAAGAAACACAACAGGGTGCTCTTTGTTCTTCCAAAACCATCCATGCAGTTCTCCGTTTACTGAGGTGTGTGTGTGAGAGGTGCGTGTGTGTAAGTGTTTTAATATACATGGAAGTGGAAAGAACCCAGACTGGTAGATTCATCTGTCTTTCTTCGAGGCTCTGAATGCTTTACTCTTTTGGTCAAAATCTTATAGATGTGCTTCTGCTGAAGTTTCCTGACACTGTTTCACAAATACACACACACACCCTTGAATAGTCTTTGAATATTCTTTCCACCCTTCTTTTAAGAGAGCTAAAAGACTGCGTACTCGAGACGTGAAGAGCTGCCCGCTATCAGCAAAAAATGAGCTTGGCTGATAGGGCCGTGTGAGGCCGTACCCTCTCACCACCTTTCCTTATCAGGGCTTTTATTCCTTCTCCGTGCAATTTTATGGGGCTGACCTGGGAGTTATAAAGGTGTACTTTGAACCAACACAACTTGAAAAGGCTCTTTGATGGCACGCAAGCGGCACCCCCCTCCCGAGGGAAGTGGCCAGCCGCATCATGCCCTTCCCTGGGCCCAACCGAAGTGCTGCCCAGCCAAAGCAGAGACGCGTTTTCCTTCTTCCTTTCGAGGCGAAGACTTTGCCAATGCGATCGACGGCATTACCAGACAGTATTAGACAAGGATAGCTAAGATCTAACTTTGTCTGGTAAGACAGCGATCAGCAGGCACTCAGCCCTGGGGGAATTGTCATCAATGTCAGCCACGGATGGAAGTGAAAGGAAGGAACTTGAACTTTTGGCATGCTGGGAAGATTGGCATCTCTCACCTTCTCCCTATCCGTTCCGAAATACTTGTCAGAGGTTGCTTCTCCTCACTGAAAGATTGTCACAGCTGTATAGCTCTGCTTTCAGATTCTGTTCCATGTCTGAAGACAATTCTGCATGTTCCAATGCGATCGATGGCATTACCAGACAGTATTGCTTGGCCTGCTTTTTGTCTGTGAACGGTTGGAGGATATATAGTTTCATAGGCTTGTGGGAAATTAGTCTCTCGATGGCGACTAGATCATCAGGGCTATATGCCAGGGTGGTATGGGTCTAAGAGCCCATCTTCTGCTCTTTCGGACCTTCCAGATGCCATGCAGTCCAGCGAAAACGTTCCCCAAAATGGCCAGAAGTCCACTTCTCGTTTTGAAAAGGGCAACCCTAACTTCACGAACAGAAGCGACATGTCTTTGGATACCCAGAGGGGAAACAGTTGGAGAGAACAGTTGTAGTCATGTCTTGCTTTCCAAGAGATATCTGGTGGAGCACTGGGAGGAAACCAAGAAGCTGAGTTAGATAGGCCATCGATTTGATCCAGCACAGTTCTTCTCATGTTCTTAGATTTACTTAGAAAGAAGGGAGTGACCAGACTCTGGCAAACAGTACACAAGATCCTCTCCACAACACACAGATATCATTCCCTGAGATAGCCATGATTGGAAAGGTGGATCCCTCTTAGTCAAAGGAAGAATGTCTCATGCCTGGTCCAAATGGCAAAACTTTGATAAGCAAGGGACACCAGAACCGACATGGCTTTATAGCATTCCTTCACAGTGGTGGTCATCATTCATGTTCTTTAATTAGAATTATAGAATCATAGAGTTGGAAGATACCCCAAGGTCCATCCAGTCTAACCCCATTCTGCCATGTGGGAAGACACAATCCAAGCACCCCCGACAGATGGCCATCCAGCCTCTGTTTAAAGACTTCCAAAGAAGGAGACTCCACCACAATCTCCAAGGGAGTGTGTTCCACTTTCAAACAGCTCTCACTCTCAGGAAGTTCTTCCTAATGTTGAGGTGGAATCTCTTTCCCTGTCACTTGCATCCATTGCTCCATTGTGTCCTATTCTCTGGAGCAGCAGAAAACAAGCTTGCTCCATCCTCAATATGGTAAAAAGTAAAGGTATTCTCCATTGACAAGGTTGCCAAGTTGTGTCTGACTATAGAGCGCGGTGCTCATCTCGATTAAGTCAAAGAGACAGCATTGTCAGAAACTACTCTGATCCTGTGGCCAGCACGATTGCACAGAATGCTGTTTACCTTCCCACTGAGAAGTGGTCCCTATTTATCTACTTGCCTTTGTATTCTTTTGAACTGCTAAGTTGGCAGAAGCTGGGACTAGTGATGGGAGCTCATCCCATCATGCGGCACCCGGGCCTTGAACTCCCAACCTTGCAATCCACAGAGTCAACGTCTTAACCACTTGAGCCACCCCATCCCTCAATATGACACCCCTTCAAATACTTAAACAGGGTCATCATATCACCTCTTAACCTTCTCTTCTCCAGGCTAAACACCCCCAGCTCCCTAAGTCATTATAATACACTAGTTTATATTATCTCAGTTTCACAGTCTAGCAGGTGTTAGTGATGGGTGTTTTCAAGCATCCATGGTTTGGATACAATTCAAGAATCTTGGGATCAATGAAGGATCATCATAGCATGTGGCCCGTTCCAAGTGACATGGCTTTGTGTAATTTGTGCTACTGTGGTCCTGCTTATGGCGATTTCGTTCAGAGGTTTTGTCAGTCTGCATAGAATTACTCCAAGAATTGTTGTTGTTGTTGTTATTATTATCATTATGGCATCTGGTTTTCTCTACAAAGCCAGGTTGTTCAGCCTTAAAATATTTGTTTTTGCACCCATTAGAAGTCAATTTGCAGGGTCACTCCACAATTCACACCATTTCCTCAACTACTCCCCAAGCAGTTAATCAGTAACAAGGAGGCTAAACATCAGGACCACCTCTCACTCACCCCTCTCCTTGAGCTATATAGCTTTTGCTGGAGTAATAAATCCACAAGTAGAAGAGGAAGGAAAGGGGGAGAACCGTCCGTCCGTCAACAGTAAAGCCCTCAAGCCCAGACAGAAAAATAGCTTTTCCGTTCCAAGCCATCGTTCTTCCTGAAAGCCTCACCAGCCACACTAAGAAACTGATGATACATCCACCAATGTTTCACAGGACACGTGTGGCCAAGCAAAAGCAGAGTGCCGCCAAGATGACCAAAATTATTAATAAGAAATGTTAAGCTTTTTCTAAGCCCTAGGAACCATTTCCGGTTTCTCACTTTTGTGGATAAAAATATAAAATAGCTGCATTTTGAAATTTCGTTTTCCTTCCCAAATCCCGTAAAAAGAAAAAAGAAAAGAAACATTAACCCTGTTTTTGGAAGCCTTAAAATTTTCATAGACCCTGCGCCGAAGGTGTCTCATAGGTAAGGCAGCCCAGCACACAAGCCAGACAAGGATGCAGCATTCAAAGATGGAGCCCTGTTAGTTTGTAGAATCAGTAGCTAGAGAGATCTTCTAGCACCTTTGAGACTCACGGAAAGAATGAAAGAAAATGGCAGCATGAGCTTTCGGAGACTTCAGTCTACTTCCAAGGACGCAGCAGTTTGCTTTTACTTGAGTCCACTGGGAAGGGCAAGATTTCACCCTTCCTCTCCTTTCTCACCTGCTGGCACTTTGCACTCAGTTTTCAACAATTGGACTCAGCTGAAGACAAAGAGGGAAGTGGGAGGAAGAAACAGAAACCGGGACATTTTAAAAGTAGTTGAGAAAGTGGGACAACAGAGGATTAACTGGGATTGTTCCTGGCAGACCAGGACTGCTGGAGGGTATGTGATTGTAAAAGGGGGTCTCAGTTCACCCTGGAGAACACATAGTTATATATAATACACACACGCACATATATAAAACACATTATTTTATTATTATTATTATTATTATTATTATTATTATTATTATTATTCAAAGATATAGCTGCACTAGTCTGTAGAATCAGTATCTAGAGAGATCTTGTAGTCCCTTTGAGACTCACTGAAAGAAAGAAGTTGGCAGCATGAGCTCTCCAAACTTAAGTCTATTTCCTAAATGCATCTAAGGAAGTAGACTTTAGTCTAGGAAAGCTCATACCGCCAATTTTTTCTTTAGTTAGTCTCAAAGGTGTTACAAGATTTGTCTACATTTTATTATTATTGTCATCACCATCATCATCACCATCATCACCATCTCACCCCCAGTTATGTGCACTATATACCTATCTTAACCTCTAAGATAATACTCTAGGTATCTGAGGAAGGGGATCATAGTCCATAAAAGTTCATAGAGTTATAAATCTGTGAGTTGCCACACAACTCTTTGTTGTTTTGCCACAGTCAACTAAGAGATATATAAATTACCCCTTTTGAAATTGTTACAAGGCAAGGCTGGGTCCCTTGAACACTTGTGGTGGTTTGAGCACTGACCTATAACTCTGGAGAGCAGGGTTCGAGTCCCAGCTTAGTCATAGAAACCCACTGGATGACAAGTCACATACTCTCAGCCTCAGAGGATGGCAATGGCAAACCCCCTTGGAAGAAACATGCCAAGAAAACCGTGCGATACGTTCGCCTTAGGGTTGTCATAAGTCAGAAACGACTTGAAGGCACACAACAACCAATGACCAACAGAGGGTGGGGCTTCTCATTCGTACGAAGGATGCAGAGGAAGTGTTACAAGGTTTGTTGTTCTTGTTAGCTGCCCTCGAGTTGGTTCCAACTCATGGCAACCCTGTGGAT
>CM034715.1:5151560-5161725 GCA_020142125.1 Phrynosoma platyrhinos | reverse complement strand
TTTACTGAGCCCTCAATAAAGCACACTCTTCCCAGCCGTTCGGTACCCATGAAATATAAAACCAACCCATTCGTCGTCCAGGTTACTGACTACATTTAGTTAATCATCACCGTTATTACCAATCCTTGGTTCCCCTTGCAAAGGAGTGTCAAGGATAGGAAAGAGGGGGGAAAACGACCAAAGAGAGGGTGAAAACAAGGACTGGAAAGCAAACGTCCGCCTTCTTTGGGGATGTTTTTCAATTTCCCCTATGCCCACACCTGCAATGCTTTGCTTTTAATTTAAAAAAACCAAACCAAACCAAACCAAAACAGATCCATTTCTTTTGCATGTTCCTTTCCGGCCTCTGGAATGGCCAAAGGTCTGAGCGACTTTTAAAACCAACCAGGCATCAATTATCTTCCAAATGGGAATGCGGTGCCTCTGGTTCGTACTCAGGTTGCTTGAGGTACAAAGAGGAATGTGAGCCGAGATGTGGAAAGAGAAGGGGGGGGGGAAAGCACTGCCTTTCTAACTTGTTAGTTAACTTGCCCGGCTGAGCCTTAACCAATAGGCAGGGACTCTACAAAGAACAAAGAACAAGAAAACTAAGCTCTTATCTGGGATCTACATCTGATAAGCCATACCTGGAGTCAAAAGGGACATGCTGATCTGTTCACTGGCTTTCAGAGTCGAGGAGAAAGCAAAGGGATATTTCCCCCCATAACCTCTTGCAATTTTTTCCTACCTGTCTTCCTATCTATCTTTTCCCATATCCATAGATATATTTAAAAGGTTTGTTTTTAGTTCAGGAAGAATTTATTTATTTTTTAATATATATATATATATATATATATATATTGATGTAATTATGGAAATCCTTTTAAAGCTCAATAGGGGTTACGCCCAGGTAAGCCTGCATCGGCTTTATGCAAGAGTATGTGTGCCTAGAAGCCTTTTTCTTTTTAACTCTCTGTTCAGGTAGCTCAGTGTCATTCTTGTTTAAATCCACATGCTTCCCACCAAGCTGGGAGCAAACTGAGGGCATCCCAAGTAGGAATTCTTTCCCCCAAATTCAATTTTTTTCTTAGTCCTCTGATTTTTAGAATGGCATTGACTTAAACTTCAATGCTGAGTCGAGCATTTAGAAATACCGTTTTCAAGAAAACAGTCAGGCAAAATGGCCAAGGGAAAAACAAACCCAGCATATAGAAGGGTTCGAGGTCTGAACCATTTTCAACATCTCACTCTCTGCAATGGTAGAAAGTTGGGGAACAAAGGAATGTTTTATTTGGAGGTACGGTATTCTTACCTGGGGGAGCAAGGGCCTCATTCCCCCCCACCTCTCAACTACATTCCTGCCATACCCCTGTAAACAAGGAAGGCATTGTGCAGTCTATCTCCCCTTCCAATGTACCCAGAAGGTCTCATTTTGGGGGTCTTGGGGAAGCATGATGGGGGGATTTGAATTCAGTAGTTAAGATTCAACAAGCAACAGACTTGGAAGACTCCAAAGCAATTTGAAGAACCCTTCTGAAAGAGAATCAGCAACATGGTTTCTAATCTTTCCCAAAATGATCCTGGTATGTGTATCTGTGTGTACATGCCTTCAAGTCGCCATCGACTTATGGAGACCCCATGAATTTCATTGGATTTGCTTAGGCAAGGAATACTCAGTTCCTTTGTTTGAAATACAGCCTACAGCACCTGGCATTCATTGGCAGTCTCCCATCCAAGTACTAACCAAGGCTGACCCTGCTTAGCCTCCAAGATCAGACACTATCTGGTGCAAAAGCAATTTGTTAATAATTTGTTAGGGCACAGTATGAGATAATTATACACGGTTGGATTTCATAATTTGATCTGATTTAGCCCCTTTGGGGGCATGGGTTCATCTTTTAATACACTCAGTTAAGGTGGAAAGAATATTTGAAAATATTTGAAAAATGATCAAAATGTGTTTCTAAGAGTGTCAAGAAACTCTGACATGCAGAATATTGGACTGACAGGAATCTTATTCTGTGCAAAATGCGCACCTGGGCTTTTTTTTGCACAGAAAACACAGGAACTAGAGGGGCAGGGTATAAATAAATTTCATTATTATTATTATTAAAATAATATTTCTGTGATTAATACCATTTTCTGTACAGACAATTGTTGGGTCCTGTGCATAAAATGCTAGTTTTTATGCAAAAAAAAAAAGTATGCAAATTTTGTGCAGAGAAAGTTCCCAACCACAGCATTTTCTGAGCAGGAAATTTTCTGCAAAGCTCACAATATTTCTGCAGCTTATTGTTATTATTGTTATTATTGTTATTAGATAAGAAAATGCTATTTCCTATTTTCTAAGAAAATGATGCTTCTGAGTTTTTAAGAAAATGATTATTTCCTGGACGGAAAATGTCACAGGTGAATTTTGTGCCGAGTAAGTCCTAAACTGCAAATAATCTTCAGACACTCCACAGTTTTCAAAGACTTACAGCAGGAAGAAAATGGCTCAAATTACTTGTTTCTTGTTTTGAGAACAACATTAGCAAGGAATGACATCCCTAATTTAGACCAGGTTAATCCTTCTCCCCCCCATGAGACTTTAAGGCTGAAAAATGTTCGACAAATGTTCTAAATGTTCTAAAATTGTTCAAAGCCAATGGCCACATTTCTTTTCAGAGGTGCGTAGCGGGGGAAAGGAATGGCAGGTAGATTCTACCAACTTTGAGCAGTCTATTTCTCTGATCTTGGTATCCTTTATGGCTGCTTTTTTCCCCTTCTTCCACCGCTGCTGGGGTACTACGCTACAAAATGCAAACCTATGGCTGCAGTCCCCACGCATTAACTCAAAGGAAGACTGACATGGGACTTATTTCCAAAATAGGCATGAGTTGCACAGCAAAATCTGCACAGCAAGATTGTGCAGCAAAATCTGCTTTGTCTTTGGACAACTCCTTACAAAACTTTCAATTTTCCCATGGTGGAAGTCCTACTGAGACAAGTGGGGCTTACTTTTGAGTAACCATCCGCTAACTTTTGTAACTCAAATTACACCTGTATCCATTTACTTGTAAGTGCCACAGATTTTAATGGAATGTTGCCCCAGGCTGAAAATCCTTATTAATCTGGATACCCCTTCGAAATCTATTGAAATTACTGCTGTACAAATCTGGAGAGAATGAGGCCTCCAGGCTAGATTTCCCTGATTATTTTGTCTTGGGTAAATCCGTTCAAGACCAATGTGCCATTAAAGTGCATGGCTGTACTAAACATTCTTTTGATCAGCTTTATTGATCCAAGTGTTTGATCGCAGAATACTAAAGGATTATAGGGAGCAAAATGGAAAAGGACAATCTGTTCTGTTGAATGGCCTGGAAAGCAAATTGGATAAAAAAAACAAACCAAAAAACCCTATCCGTGAGATCTCCTTGTACACATTAATATCCTAATTATTCTTCCACAGAATAAATGGGGGATGTGTATATTAACATTACTTTGAGGAACCGAGAAGTATCACAAGTTTCCCGTGTTTCAGACAAGAGTGTTTAATATGGCCAAAGGGATATTTATTAGTTGCCATTTCAGTCCTTTGAAAACAACTTTTTAAAAGGGTTGGCTGATCTGTCAAGAAGCTTAACCTTAACTCACAAGGAGTGGTGGCTTGTCCAAAAACAAAATTTTAGTCCTTTTCTATGCAAAAAGATAACATTAAACGTTTAAACGTTTCACGGATTGAAACTGGGACCAAGCAAAATCAGAGTGTGGTCAAGAAGGCAAAAGTAATAAATGAGGAATAACAACCAAGCTAGAAGAGGCTGCAGCAGTTGGCTTTTGCCTGAGACTACTGGAAAGGGTCCGATTCTGCACCCTCCTCTACTCTTCCCCCTTTTTTGAGTTAACTCAGGGCAAACTATTTTTTGCACTCTGAATACGGTTTGCATCAAATAAAGTAAGCTGAGGACGAAGGGTGAAAGCGGGGGGAGGAGGAGGGCGAAACAACGACGTTGTAAAAGTAGCTGAAAAAGTGGGAAGACAAAGGATGAAACAGGGCTATCCCTGACAAATTGGGACAGTTGGAGGTTGAGTTCAAAGCCATTCCGCACCCCAACCTACCTTATATGCAAAATATGGATAATACAGAATATTCAGGAGTGCTACACTCATGCAAAGGATTTGAGACCTGGTCAAATCAATGGGTGTCATGAGGACATGCACTTCAATGTGATCCCAACCTAGAGAAATCCAGGCCCCAGATCCATAAATGTTGAACAGAAGCCGCACACCTGAGCTCTCAGTTCTACCCAATGAACAGAACAAGCCCTAGCTTGCTTTCTCATAAGGAAATCCCCAGTATGTCCCTTTGCTTACTCCCTAGTAAGCATGTGCAGAATTGTAAGTTTCTGCTGAAGATGTATCATACAAAGGAGGACTATAACTAAAGGGGTTTGATGGCAGTCAAAATAAAAAATGAAATATTCTTCCTTTTCTTCCCTATAATCATTCCCCTAAGTAACTGTGTTCAAATATGAAGACACAGCAGTGAAACCAACATGATATATTTGAACAGCTCCTTTCTGAAACTAGAACAAAAACCACAAGAAGGGACACAACCTTTTTTTCCCCTTTTCATGTTGTGGTTTAGGTGCAGTTTGGAAAAGTTCCTTTTTTACACTACAACTCCCAGAATCCCCCAAACAGAAGGAGATTCTACAAATCGTAGTTCAGTAAAGGTAATTGTTTTTTAAAGGATAGCTTTATGAAGGAATTTTCCAGAAGACAAGTTTTCCTACAACTTGCGAACGCTGAGCAAAGCAATCCACAATACCCAACTGCCTCAATCTTGCTTTGGAGCCAACGGAGGAGGAGGAAGGTTTGCATGCTTACAAAACACAGGTATCTTAAATTCTTGTTCAATTTACTGTGTCAACAAAAGCTGCAAAGGCCCAAAAGACTACAAGAGTCCCTCCCGAAAAAGGCCATTAGCACAACCACCACCACCATCCGATTCCATGCATCCATAACTTTGGCCATCCCCAAATCTTCCCTGTTGACTTGGGGGAGGATTTTAGTGTGTTTCAGGTGAGTCAAGCAAACCTTCCTCACCCTATACCCACCATTCTGTCTGGTATCTCTTTCTTGGTGCCCAACCAGACATGGCAAGTAGAGACAGGCTGGGTTTGGCATGGATACAGAGCTCCACAAGAGAAAACTGGAGTAAAGATTGGAGACGAGGCACCAAAGGCTCCTTCCTTATAGTCCCTTTAGACACGCAGTTGTTAGAAAGGGCCCCAGAGAGAAAAGAGCAAACAGACCAAACTCAAAATGGCTCCTCTAAGCCACACGCCAATGGAAATGAACTCCAAACTCTGCAAGGAAAATCCTTTGTCCCACCTCTAGTCGATTCCAGGACCCCAACTGAAGCTTTAAAATCCATTCCCCTTACCCCTTTATGGTTGTTAATGTTTTAGTCTTAGTGATCAGAGCAACACAAAAAACAAAGACCCATCTCTCTCTCTCTCTCTCTCAAATGCCAATGGCTTAACTTAATGGTCACCCCGTTTCCCCACTTTCCAAGCCACCGTCTCTACTCAAACAGGGCTGCAAGAAAACCAGAAGACTGACCCTTTGAGAGAAAGACTCAAGACAAAGGTGGAAAAGAACTAAAGGGATGCAAGGATCCCCGCCAGCAAGACAAAAGATGGTTAGGATTCGACGGTACCAGTTTACAAACCGTGGGGTGCTGCTTTTTTTCTCGTCGCCTCCTGATCCCTCACCCAAAGGTTCTCCCCCACCCAATCTCTGCAATTCAGGCATCGCAACTGATCCCAAGCCTGCCTCCTTTGTGAAGTGAGACTCACTTGGCCCCCATTGGCTGTCTCCTATTGAATGTCTTGCTGCTACTTTGCCTCTACCTGCCCCAACTGGTTTGGCTAGTTATAAGGTGAACGTTTGAATTCATGAGCTTTCAGCCATCCCAACCCCCCATCTCCACCCCTCCAACTCCACCTTCCCTCTCAAAGCAGACAAAACCTGATCCCTTCCCCCCAAAAAACAAAAGTTCCTTCAGTCTACCTGGAGAAAGAAAACAGACAAAAGAAAATAGAGCAGAAGATCTTTCAAACACACCGATGCAAAGAAACATTCACTATGGTCTATCCATGAACACCATCCGGCTACCATCTGACACTCCACCAAAGAATTGAGATGGAATTTCTTGGAACCAACAGCCTACAAAGGATCATGGGAACATTTTAAAGGACTTCAAGAGAAGTCAACAGGTCATTTCACACACACCCAACTGCAAACCCAAACCTTCGAGCATCGTAAATCGATCAATACATGGCAAGGAGCAAGTCCTGGCAGGCCTTGAGCAAGCAGCTTTCAGTTCAGATCTTTCCACTTCTCGATGGAAAAGACGGTGCAGGAACAGGATTTTTCAGAGAGGCGGTTCGCAGGTGGCCACTGTTTCGGAAAGTGCGTGAGAAGTCGAGATGACTTCCGCGCTTTTTAACCTACCAAAATGAATCCTTTTTTTAAAAAAGGTTAAACAAAAAGTGGGGGGGGGGGGGGAGAAAGAGAGAGACGTGGCAGTGTGAGGCCATCATGGACGTCCTGAGCATCCTGCTTGTTTAAGCTGGAATAGAGGAGAGACGGGGCATCTCTAACAGCTCGGCTTACATGTACCTCCTTGACCCCTCCCTGCGCAGGTGCATTCTTTGCGTCCAACCAATCTCCTTGCCTCTAGCCATGAACAGGTGTGTCCTGCCATCTTGGGATAGGACAGGAGGGCAATGGACTGGCGTGATGTAGCTACAGACCCCACAATAGGCGTTGGAGCCTCCCCCAGCGCCAAAAGGATCGTTTCCTTGCAGACGTGGGTGGAAAAAAAGAGAGGGGGAGGAAGCATTAAACTTAAGGACCATTATGCCGAAACCCAGCACAACTCCCTGTCTTGGTGCATTCTCAGACATTGGATAGTTGTTTTTATAAAATGCAGGCCAGCCAGGTGAAAAAAGAAGAGGTTTTACAACATGGCGTGTCACTTTCTGGCAAAGATCTCTCATTGGGAAACCGAGCCCTCCTCCTCCTCCATGTACATTTCCACAAAGTGAGGAAGGAGGCAAGCGCCTCAAAGGAGGAAGTTCCCTTCCATGGCAGTCAGGGGTTGAAGGCTACAAGGTGGTTTCACCCAGCAGAAATTGTTGTTAAAGGTTTATTGTGAGGGTGGGTTGGCTTCAGTTTCTCGTTGCCAATGTTGGGATGGGCAAGGTTGGCAGGCCTCTGGGGGTGGCCAGAAGTTATTCTGGCTTTTGAATTTTTTTGAAAAGCAGCAGGTACTTTTTTGATATTGAAACAGAGGGGGCTGTGACCTATTAGAAAGGTGAGACTCCTATAGGTTTCCAAGAGAGGGAATTCGCCCAACTGTTGTCCAAAAAAGTGGTGGCCGAAGGAAGTGGAGCCACAAAGAAGCCTTGGGGTCCAGATGTGACCCAAGGACTGTACTTTACTCCAAGCGAAGCCTGTGCAACCGGTCTGTGCAACTGAGTATTGTCTATTCCATACCTTCAACTGGCAGGGACAGTCCTGATCAATCCTCTGCTATCCCACTTTTTCAGGTACTTTCCAAATATCCTAGTTTCCCTTGCCTCCTCCCACTTTCCCTCTTATCCTCAGCTTCCTTCAATAGCTGCAAACTTAATTCAATGTCCCAGAGTAAAACCATAGAATCATAGGGTTGGAAGAGACCACAAGGACCATCCAGTTCAACCCCATTCTGCCATGCAGGAACTCAAAATCAAAGCATCCCCAACAGATGGCCATCCAGCCTCTATTTAAAGACTTCCAAAGAAGAAGACTTTACTCTCCAAGGGAGTGTGTTCCACTGTTGAGCAGCTCTTACTGTCAGGAAGTTCCTCCTAATCTTAAAGTGGAATCTCTTTTCTGTAGCTTCCATCCATTATTCCAGGTCTTATTCCCTGGAGCAGCAGAAAACAAGCTTGCTCCATCTTCAATGAATTACCCCTTCGAATACTTAGACAGGGCTATCATATCCCCTCTTAACCATCTCTTCTCCAGGCTAAACATACCCAGCTCCCTAAGTCTTTCGTCATAAGGTATGGTTTCCAGACCCTTCACCATTTTAATCGCCCTCCTTTGGACACGCTCCAGCTTCTCAACCTCCTTTTTGAATTGTGGTGCCCAGAACTTACCAGTCAATTATCTCAGTCAATTATTTTAGCAGGGGCGAGAGCAGAGAAGGAAGGACAATCTTGTCATTCCTGGTCGGCTCAAGCAAAAGCAAACTGTCGTAGTGCTCCCTAGCTCATGCGTTCTTGTGCATTTACCACTTTTGCCTATTTCACCCCACTCCAATGTCACTTGGCCACATGTGTGCCAGTTGTCATTTGAGGAATGTTGGAAGGTACGCAGATTTGGGTAAGCTCACAGCATTCAGCCTCTTTGTCTTCAAAGGCACAACAAACCGCAACCACACCAAATGTTTACCTCTGGGTTGGTTTTTTTTTTTTGGGGGGGGAGGCTATTTCTTGATGCTAAGCAGTGCAGAGTGGTCCTCCAGCCTAATGCAAATACAGTCAATTTGTAGAAGAGCCCATTTTAAGGAGATAGAGTTCATAGGGGAAAAAACAAAGTATGTATTGGAAAAAGATGCAAATACAGCCTTGGAGGCCATATATGGCCCCAGAACCACTGCTTCTCTATCAAAAATGGCCTGAGACACTATACTCTCTTCACCCTCTCCTCATTCTTCTTCCACTTTCTTCTTTCTTTCTTTTTCTCTCTCTCTCCTTTTCTCTCATACACTCACATACTTGCATACACCTACACATGCTTACACCTACATTCATAAGCTTGAAAACATTTTCTTTTTTGATGACAGTTCCCAGAATCCCCCAACCAGCATGGCCATTGGTGATGTTGGCTGGAAGATGGGTGGATCCAAGAGCTATATATGGTTGGCCTTCCATATGTACGGATTCTTCATCCATGGCTTGAAAATATTCAAAAATATATATAAAAATTCCAAAAAGCCATTTCATATAAGGGACACCATTTTACTATGCCATTGTATTTAATGGGACTTAAACAGCCATGGATTTTGGTATCCACTGGGGGTCCTGGAGCCAAACCATGGTATTTAAAAACAGCCTTTTCAAACTCTAGCCACGCTCATATGATCATTCACATCCACATATAACACACTAATTCACAAATGCATAAGTTCTCACACAGAATATGCACATAAACAGGAGTCTCTGCTCCTTATCCTTGCTCTTGACCTGGCATACATGCTCAGAGAAGACAGATAACTCAGTTATGGCAAGAATTATTTGGAAGGGCAAAGGACTTTGGGGTCAACAGAAGCCAGGGCCACTACCCACATAATGCTGCCAGCAAGGCCCTATACCTCCAGTGCCAACTGGGCATGAAAACACCCTTTTTGTTTGGGACTTAGTGAAGACCAAGGATTTTTTTCCCCTCTAATGGGAGCTGTAAATCTAGCAGAGTAAAGATAGGAAGAAGGTAAAATAGCAAAAAGTCTTGTGTTGCACCGTAAAACTAAGACTGACAGAGTACAATCTTTTGGGAGCTTGAGTCTAATTTGGCAATTATTGCTGTAGTCAGCTGCCATTTCATTTCTCTTGTGCCACTTTGAGCTTTGCAAAGCACTGTCAAAAATTGTGTGCATTTGAGATTCATGCAGAAATTGTTTCTCTTGTGTTCCATGACCTTTTGGTCTCCTGTTCCTATCTATCTATCTATCTATCTATCTATCTATCTATCTATCTATCTATCTATCTATCTATCTATCTATCTATCATCTATCTATCCATCATCTATCTTTCTCTTGTGTTTTATGGATTTTGGGTCATCTCTCTCTCTCTCTCTCTCTCTCTCTCTCTCTTGTGTTTCATGGACTTTGGGTCTTGTGTTCCTATTTCTATCTATCCACCATCTATCTATCTCTTGTGTTTCATGGACTTTGGGTTTTGTGTTCCTATCCATCCATCCATCCATCCATCCATCCATCTTGTGTTTCATGGACTTTGGGTCTTGTGTTCCTATATCTATCTATCCATTCTCTCTCTCCCTCTCCCTCTCTCTCTCTTGTGTTTCATGGACTTTGAGTCTTGTGTTCCTATCTATCTATCTATCTATCTATCTATCTATCTATCTA
>CM034715.1:5124166-5151396 GCA_020142125.1 Phrynosoma platyrhinos | reverse complement strand
TCCATCATCTGCCTACCTATCTACCTGTCTTTCTATGTCTTGTGTTTCATGGACTTTGGGTCTCATGTTCCTATCTATCTATCTATCTATCTATCTATCTATCTATCTATCTATTTATTTCTTCCCTCTATATGCATCTGACAGAAAGCAGGCATTTACACATCACAAAAGCTTATGCCAAGGTAAATCTGACTTTTTTAAAGGTGCCATGGAACTGGTTTATTTTTTTCCAACAGTTATGGAATGAGAAGTATTGTTCTAAGTTAGTTTTTGTTTTTGTTTTTGTTTTTTTAAAAAATAGAATCAACAGTAAACAAAAATCAAGACTAGTCAATCCAAACCAGGAAGCCTATTGTCCCTCTTCTATTTTATGGGAAGTCATCCAAAGTGCGGTTGAGTTTGGGAGAAACCAGCAGATTTCCAAATGACTGTCATGTTTTAATTTTTTTGAGGGCATTGAAAACTGTGGCATGCCACCTCCCAGCAGCAAAATGAAATTAAAAGAAGGATTGAAGTTCTCCATCTCATGTTCACTCCTTCAGCTTGTTTTTACAAAAATCTGGTCCCCAGCTTCCCGTGGAAGATGCTGTTTAATTAAATGACCAATTATCATGCTAATTAAACCACGCACCTGGAACATTCCCCCAAGACTCAAAGAAGTAACTGAATGGCAGGCACAGAGTTTGCAACCCTTTACATGCTGGACAGTGAAGTATTTCCTTGTACCACTTCAAGACTGCATAGCATGGGATGAAGATATAAGATATAAACGAAGCTGTTATTGCTATTGAAGAAGAGTCTATAAGAACACATTTGGGGCTTTGCGGTTGCAGTGGGGGTACTTTCATGTGCTTCAACAAAATTCTTCACCAGTGCTGTCTGTGAACAGTGTTTGTTTTAAAAATTGACATGGTTTTTGTGCATTTCTGCCCCCCTAGCCATGAAGAAAGTGTCCCTGTATGGTGGAAAATACATGAAGGTACCCCCACCGCACCTGCAAAGCCCCGAATGTGTTCTACACCAAAACAAAAGTAGCCCTTTACTATTCCTGAGCCTCATTGTGAGAAGAAGCACAACTCACTTTGAGAATGCGCTCATTTGCAAGGAATATAGGATCTTCCAGAAAGATATTCAAATTCCATGCATGTTGTTGTTTCCTCCCCACACACACTTTTTCTCCAGCCCTGGACTCAATGAAACTTGCAAAAGTTACAGCAGATGCAGACAGGTGAAAAGGAATATGCACAAACATCTAGGATTGATCAACTGTGTGGAGTGGGGGGGGCAATTTCTTCCCCCAGTGTGAACCACAATACTTCCATTCTCCTCTGCAGTACCTCTCAAAATGGAGACAAGACGTCACCCCCTGTTCCCATTTTGAACGGGATTGCAAAGGAACATTGAGGCATTTAGAAGTACTACATGATTTGCAGGTGCTTTTGCTGATCAGGAGGGGTATTTTCATATGCTTTCCAGCATTTAGTGGGGCACTTCCTGTAATGCACTAAAACCATGCCAGTTTTTTAAAACAAAAATTAGGGAGCTGGGGGTCTTTGTGGAAGTGGTCAGGGTCCAAAAAATGGGCTGCATGTTATACCAACCCTTGCTTTAAGCCATTAAGGAAAAATGTGTGCCTTAGGTTAAAGACATTAAAATATACATTAGCATCTCCTAATTTGTAGGGGATTCATTCCAGACCTTGCAAATATTTGAGCCCCATTGAAAATAATGGCGCACACCGCCATTATATCCCTCCCTGCTTGACCCTCCCACAAAGAGCGGGACCGTGGACTCAAAGTCTGCGAAATATACATTTTCATGCATAAAATCCTCCCAAACCATTGAGTCATAGAAACTTCTATTTGGAAGGGGTTGCAAAAACTAATCCAATCCTTGCCATGCAGGAGTAAACAACTAAAGCACTCCGGGGAGAAGCCCATGCAACCTCTGTGTAAAGAGCTCCCATGACCATCCTCCAAGGGAGTCTATTTCACTGTCAAACAGCTGTTACAATAAATAAAGTCTTCCTGATATATGGATGGCATCTCTTTTCTTTCAATTTGAATCTATTGGCTTGTGTTCTAGTCTCTGATGTAGCAAAAAAAAAAAACAAAACAAAAAAACCAAGCTGGTTCCATCTCCTACGTGACACCTCCTCAGATATTTAAAGATGACTACCAGATCACCTCCTCAGATATTTAAAGATGACTACCAGATCACCTTTTCCAGTCTTCTCTTCTTCAAGCTAAACATGTCCAGCTTCCTAAGATATTAGACTTAGTTTCCAGACCATTGATAATCTTGATGGTCCTTCTCTGGTCTTGCAATCCAATCCGGAGCACAGACAGAAAGAAAATCCAAGTGAGATTTTTTTTAATGCAATGAAATGGAAACAAAGACATTTTCACATTTAAGACACATTTGATGAAAATTTCATTGCAAAGGCCTACTACTTATTTGAAGGGGCAATGCCCTCAGCCCCCAATATCTACACTCTGAGGATACTATCCCACTACAAGCATTAAATCACGATGCAGCTCCCTTTCCAATGTAGTCATTCAGGCAGCAAAATATCTTGGGTCCTCTCTGGAAATAAATGTATTCCCCCTTAGCTATAGCTTTTACTGCAGCCTGTACAAGAAATCACCATTGTCTTTTGATCTTTGGCTCCCAGCCTCAGGTTTATGATAATATTATTATAATAGCATTTCTCTGGAAGTAGACCTTGGATAATGCATCTGCGAAGAATAGAGGTTTTGTCTGTCAGTAATAGATTCAGATAATAAAGCCATCATTTCTTAACTCTTAAAAGAATGAAGAGATGACACGGACACTGACAGTCGCACATTGGGGTGTTATCAGCAAATGATCTTGCCATTAATCATTGCCAGTGGAAGTTGTCATGTCAATGTCTTCCAAAATCCAGGAGCAGCTGAGTGGAACTTAATAATATTTCTCAGTATATGAGGTGCTGGGAGCATATGGAGAAGGGTGTTAATGAATATGTGTGTGATATATATGTGTGTGTATATGTGTATACTATGGGTGTTGCTTTCACAGTCTGCTTGTAGGCCTCCTGGAGACATCTAGATAGCCACTATGTGAACAAAATACTGGACAAGATAAGCCTATGGTCTGATCGTCTCAAGTTCTTATACGTGTTTTCACTTATTTGCCATCAAGTTGACTTTGACTTATGACTGCCCTCCGAATGTGAGATCTCATCAACTGCCTTGCTCAGGTCTTGCAAACTCAGGGCCATGGCTTTCCTGATTGAGTCAATATAGAATCATAGAATCATAGGGTTGGAAGAGACCCAAGGGCCATCCAGTCCAACCCCATTCTGCCATGCAGGAACTCAAAATCAAAGCATCCCTGACAGATGATCATCCAGCCTCTGTTTAAAGACCTCCAAAGAAGGAGACTCCATTACTCTCCAAGGCACTGTGTCTTCCACTTTCAAACAGCTCTTACTGTCAGGAAGTTCCTCCTAATGTTGAGGTGGAATCTCTTTTCCTGTAACTTTCCTGTAGCTATACCTGTAGTATGGTCTTCCTCTCTATGGACTCCTTTCTACTTCCAATGAATCAAATCTTCTCATGATATCATAGAGTCACAGAGTTGGAAGAGACCACAAAGGCCATCCAGACCAGCTCCCTGCCATGCAGAAATACACAATCCAAGAAGTCCTGACAGATGGTCATCCAGCTTCTGTTTAAAAACCTCCAAAGAAGGTGGCTCCACCACTCTCCAAGGGATTATCTTCTACTGTTGAACAGCTCTTACCTTCAGGAAGTCCTTCCTAATGTTTAGGTGGAATGTTCAAAGTATGACACCCTCAGTCTAGTCTTATTAGCTTCTATTGAGAATTCAGGCTTAATTCCCTCCAAGACCCATTCATTTGTCTTTTTGCAGTCCATGGTACCTGTAGAATGCTCCTCTATCATCACACTCAAATCAATTTTCTTCCTGTCAGCTTGCTTTATTATCTGGCTTTCACACTCATACACAGAAAATCAGAAATGCTATGGCCCAGACAATTCTCACTTTGGTAATGATAAGTTTACTCTCTCAACCTCAGAGGATGGAAATGGCAAATTCCCTTTGAAGAAACTTGTCAAGAAAACCCCATGATAGAATCGCCTTAGGGTCGCCATAAATCAGAAATGACTTGAAGGCACACAACAACAACAACAAATCATCCTTGGTCATTATTTTTGACTTCTTGTAACCCTGCTTTTGCACTTTCTTTGTTATGTTTCATCAATAGTTGTCCCAAGTCTTCGCGATTTGATTTGATACAAAGGTTGTATCAGTCTGTTCTTTGGGTTTATTTCACGCCACCTCTTGTGGGTTTCTACTAAAAAGCAGTTTTGACATTGTTCATGTACAGAGATAGGATGCTGGCTTCCAACATTGCCTCCTACTACCATAGTAGTTGCTGGTGCTAAAGTCAATTTGATGGTGTGAAACAACTCTGTATTTTAACTTGAACTTTAAAGGAGCTATCCATAGTGCCAAACCAATTTTGGCTCGCTGAATGGCTCCTTTAAAGTTCAGACTACAATCCAAAGTGGATTTAAATGCCCTGGAAACCACCAGCTCTTCAAGTGTAATGGGAAAGGAAGAGAGCATCCATCCACCCACTTACTCTACATGTTCAAGAATTTTATATATATCCATCATGTTTACTCTTCCTACTGTTTTCTGTTTCTCCTCACCCTTTACAATGCCACATTGACACATGTCTTCATAAGCATTTGGGTTGCCATTTCCTGGATATTTTTGATCTCTGCTAAGTCTTTTCTACAGTATCAACTTGCCACATGCCATTCACACTTTTACACACCTAGGTCCCATCCACCTTTGCCCGTCTTTAATCTAAACTAGTGTGTTATGGTGGTTTTCGTGTTGGACTGCACCTCTGGAGACCAGGGTTCGATTCCCAGCTCAGACATGAAACCTACTGGGTGATCTTGGGTAAGTCACATGCCAGTCATATTTCTTTGGCACTGGCAAGTAGGGTGCTGAAGGACGGTGCATCCACTGCCCTCCTACCAATGAGAAGCAGTGAGACAAGCATTGGTGAAAGGTATTTGGGGTGGCTGGATTGGGAGACTGCTCATCGCTACATCACTGTAGCTACATCTCACATGCTGGAACTCAACCACAAGAGGTGTTGTGAAATCGTGTGAAATCATGAGACCCCCCTCCTCTGTAACATCAGAATGACCCAGATGCTATGCCCCTTTACCAGATTACCTTCATGCCCATTTCCCCAACCAGTTGACCCACAAGCTGTTCCAGTCTTCCCCTCAATCCTTGCTTGCTGTGCCTCTGTGACATCACAAAGGTCCACTCCCATGACATCACAACAGCCCACCCCTGTGATGTCATAATGACCCACTCCTTAGTCTCAGGTTTGGCCCCTGAAATGTCAGGGCATGGGATTATGTTGATCTTGAAAGCCAGTGTGGCATAGTGGTTGGAGCACTGGATTATGACTCTGGAGACCAGGGTCTCATTTCCCACTCAAATATGAAACTCACTGGGTGACTTTGGGCAAGTTGCATCCTCTCAGCCTCAGGGGAAGGCAATGGCAAACCTCCTCTGAACAAAATCTTGCCAAGAAAACCCCATGATAGATTCGTCTTAGGGTCACCAAAAGTCAGAAACTACTTGGAGACACACAACACACACACGCACACACAAACAACCCTACTCAGACAGATCTGCTGTCAAACATCTTGTTACGGCACTGTGTCTTCCCCTAGCATTTGCTGCCTAAACTGCCTTGAACTGATCCTTCAAGATATCCCCCCCCTCTGCTCACCAGCTAGGAATAGCTAGAAACTAAAATAAGCTCATCATTATGAACCAAAAATAAAGACTCGGCGGAGCACTCCAAGACCCACTCTGTGTGTCACAACATCTTCTGCGTTGCTGAGACAGACCACTGTGTTATCATAACAACCTGATTTTATTCTCCTTTATTTTTAATGAGCTGCTTTGAACGAGCTTTCGGCCCTTGTAATCCCGACAGCAGTAAACACCTTGCTTTGTTTGAGGACGAGAAGCACAACCTGAGGGCTAGATGACCTCAGAAGATCTGGTTCCTGACCAAGCCGGGCCATTCTGCCTTGCTTTTCAAGCTGAAGCTACAGATCTTGTGCAAGGATATGAAGGTGGGTCAGGGCTTGCCTATAGCAACTGGTGGGCTCTTTATTGGTGGTTTGTATTATTGGGCACCTGCCAAGTTCCACATCCCTATAAGAGACTCAATCTACTTCTGAGCTCCACTGCTCCTCTTCCTCCTCTTGGCTGTTGGAGCCACCTCTGAGCAGTTCAGCAACGCAACAGTGTTGTCTGCTTGCCTCTTTCTCTAGGGGGAATAATCCAGATTATGAAATGGGCACCAGTCAGAGTGAAGAGGCAGAGGACAACCCAGAACCATTAATTCCCAGAACTAATGACTACAGCCCCCAGAATCCTCCAGGCAGCATGAACAGCTGCCATGATAACTGGGGGATTCTAGTCCAATTCTAGTATTTTCCAAGCTCTAAGGCCGAGGTGGATTGATGTGCTGCGTATCTGTGTGTATCTGCATGTTGTGTATTTGCACTATGCAGGCTATATTGGTTGCATATCACTATTGCTGTCATGGCTCTCTCCTACAGAATCCTGGAATTTGTAGTTCCCAAATTCAGTGACAGTAGTGGCTCTCAAGTCATTGGGGCTGCAAATCCACTTCAGATTTCAGCTCAAACCTTACAGGAACTATCTAAAGCCCATAACAGGTTCACTGCCCAACTGATATGTATTACTTATTTGATTTATTAAAATATTTATATGCCATCTTCTATTGTGGGATTTCAAGGCAGGGCACAGATAAAACAATAGCCAATTTAAAACAATTCCAGATTGAAACAATAAAGTTACTTTAAACAGGATAAACACATATTAAATATGACTATGAGTTAAAAGATCCAACAGTGTACAATGATTAAAATTCTGTATGTGAGTCTCAGAACAAATCAAGTCTGAATTCTCCCTAGAAGCAAGGATGACTACACTGAGGTTGTTGTATTTTGGACATATCATGAGATGGTGCAAGTCATTGGAAAAGACAATAATGCTTGGTGAAGTGGGAGGCAATAGGAAAAGAGGGAGACTGTATTACAGGTGGATTGATTCAAATAAGGAAGCCACAGCCCTGAATCTGCAAGACCTGAGCAGGACAACGGGCTTCTTGGTGGTCTTTGACCATAAGTCAAAGTTGACTTGATGGCATATAACAACAACAATATGCATTTAAAAATAAATTAACCCCCCCCCCAAAGGTCAGCATGATGTAGTGGTTTGTGTGTCAGACAACAACTCTGGAGGCCAGGGTTCAAATCACTCCTTGGCCAAGGAAACTCACTGGATGACTTTGGGCAAGCCACACTCTCTCAGTCTTAGAGGAAGGCAAAGGCAAGCCCTCCTGAACAAATCTTGACAAGAAAGCCCTCTGATAGGTTCACCTTGGGGTTGCCATAAGTTGGAAACGACTTGAAGGCGCACAACAAGAAGCCTCAAAGGCTTTAATAAAAAGCCACGTCTTGACTTGATGCTGTAAAGAAACCAACATTGTTGCCAATGGGACCTCCAAAGGTAGGGCATTTCACAACTGATGTGCCACAGAAGAGAAGACCCTTTCTCATGTCCTTCTATACTGTCTTGCCCCCACTGGTAGGACTCATACTTGAGGGACAGACACTCTTTCAAGTAGCATCCCTGGCCCAATTGCAGAAGTTGTACAGACTGTGATGAGTTCCAAGAGGTGAGGATTTGACTTCACGGAAGTTGACCAGCTTTCCTATAGGCTTATAAAGAAGTTCTCCAAGTGTGGAATATTATGCTGCCAAAACATGCTGCCACCATCCACACACAGGAGGAAGGTATCAGAGGCTCAGGTTGCGGTCACACACACCCTTTGACCTCCTCCCATACCACACCTTACAGAATCCTTAGCAATGTGTTTTTGTACTGACGTTACTCATAAATTGCCCTTCCCGTATATCACTGGTAACAGTTGTGACATAAACAGCCATCCTACGCACAGCCTAAATGTATTTACATGTACATAGTTTCATGTGGTTAAAACAAAAATTTGGTAAAGATGTGATGTCTTTAAAGAAAATTTATAGAGCTAAAACAATTTTAATTTTTTTAAATATTTTTATTGATAATTAAAACATATACAACAAAACATAAAACACATAAAAACAAAACAAAGACAAAAGTCAAACATAAAAACAATTATGCATCTTACATTCCACAAATACAAATACAAATACATAGCACTACATCTTCTCACACCCATACCTCCTTCTACATGTATTTCTAACCAATCACACATTTGTATCATAACTCCTAGTATTACATAATATTATTATCTTCTCCCAAATAAATGTATAATTGCCTTGTATCATAACAATTTTCCTTTACCCCTCTACTAAACAAAGTTCTTTTCTTTTGATACTTATAACTTAAATATTCTTGATATCTATATCCAATTACTATCCAATTAGTATCCTTGTTCGATTAATCATATTAGTGTTTCCCATATCGAGAGCTAAAACAATTTTAAATGTATTTTTTTAAATACCTGGGGCTTCTCCTTTTGCTCCCGCTAAGCACTGTCCCACTCACACTATCTCTCCAGTGTTTTAAAGGGATGCAGGTGAATGCCACAGCCCATTTAAGCCAAAAGGCAGATATTTGGGGAGCAGTGGTGTCACCCCTTTAGGATGTCATCTGGTGCAATCCGCACCCCTCGCACCCTCCTAATGACACTCAGGATGAGCCTCTAGGACTGCAGAAGTCTCAAAACAACCATTTTGCACAAACAGAGAACCCAGCACAAACAGATGTACTCTACCTCCCAGATGCTTCTTCTCACTTGCTGCCCCATTTAGTGAATCCACCTTTCCAAAATCCAGGGAGTCAATCAGGATGAGGAAAAGTTTGGAAGCACTGCTGTTTCTTCATATGCCATTTGGGTGATGTTCATTTAGGATAATGTCAAAGGCCAGCAGCAATGTGGCAGGTCAATGCCAGTTTCAATGGGACATTAAGGCCTACCACACCTCCTGCTGCAGTTCATGGGAGCAAAGTTCACTTTGAGGCCTCCCTTGCCCTTACAGGAACTAAAGCCACAACTACAGTAGGCAAGATCCGTGTCTTAATATGCACAGTGGGATGGGGAAAAGGGAGGAGAGAAGCTGGGTAAAAGAAATGACCTTTGTCTAGGTACCCAGGTCTCCACGCCTGGCCCTGAACTATAGGACCCAGTCCCTCTCCTACAGTCTTCAGAGCAAGAAGGAGGGGAAGAGCACTGCCTTGAAAAGTGTGCATATGTGTGTTTGTGTTCCTCATGTGTTAGAGTTGGTGTGTGCGCGTGTTTTAATGATGCACTCTGTGCAACTTTGGTTAATGCTTAAGGTATCATGCTTAATGGCATCACCAGGGTTGCTTCTGTAAGATCACCTTCATAGCATCATCTAGGCCTACCTCCTGTGACATCCCCAGGGCTCTCCCAAAGTCTCGGGTTCTGGCACTGAAATCTCAGGGCCTGAGATGTTCCTGACTAGGCAACCCTACCTTTGTAAGATGTGCAAAGCAATGAGTTTGTTGTTGTGACGTGTCTTTAAGTCATCTCTGACTTCTGGCAACCCTATCCTAGGGTCTTCTTGGCAAGATTAGTGCAGAGGGGGCTTTCCCTTGCTTTCTCTGAGGCTGAGAGAGTATAACTTGCCCATGGCCACCCAATGGGTTTCTATAGCCAAGTGGTGATTCGAAAGCTATCTAGTCTTCCAGAATCCAAGTCCAACACTACTTGAACACAAGTGCACTATGAGACACAATGTGCATCACCCTAGAATGCAGGAATGGGGACCATGTAGCCCTCTATATGTTGTTGGACTACATGTCCCAGCAGCCCTAGCCAATATAGTCCATGGTGAAATGCAGTGTGAGTTTGGAATCCAACACCTAGAGGGCCAAATAATTCCCACTGTTGCTTTTTAATAGTTATGAAGTCATAAGCCATATCTCTGAAAATTCAACTTCTTTACAAAATAATAATCTATGCTGCTAGTTCTCATGGCTACGCAGACATATTTTCAGTACAGAGAATGCATCTTCAAGCCTGACCTCTCCAAACCCTTGGTCTTGATTTCTGGACAACATGAAGACTGTTGGTTTTTTTTTTAAAAAAAAATCAATGCCATCTGTAAAATACACCGAGGCAGTGCCCTAGCTGTGTGGTTTGGTGGTCCCTCCCTCCAAGCTTGGAAAAGTTACCTTTTGGAATAACAACTCTCACCATCTCTCAGCCATCAAGGTACCTTGATATGAATGGAGACAAAAAGTTCAAAAAAGCCATTTCCCTCCTCCCTTGGTCCCCACTCGTATCTATCGGCAAAATGGTGGCCTATAAAGGGGTATGGAGATGAGGTGCAAGGTTTCTGCTTTTTGTGGCTGCTATGCCTTCTTTATAACATCACATTTAGAGGCTGGATTGACCAAAAACCACAGCAGGGTCCTATCGTTCCAATTGGCTACATCTCCTGCCCAGAAGAGAGAGAATGGATTCAGAGGCCGACAGGTGAACACTCCCCCTTGACGCAGATGTTTGCCCGGCTCTATCTAATCCTCTCCACCCGACATTTATACATTTAGCCACTCCTGCCTTCCTGCCCTTTACTCCAGTCCAAATGAACAAGTATGAGAGGTGGAGATCAGGAGGAGGGGGGGGACTTCAGTAGTCTCCTATATGATCCAACACCTTGGCACCGTATGTCAGGCGTTCCCTCCTTCTCCTCTGCCTCCCCCACCCCAAATTGAAGGGCAACGTTGCCAAGATCCTGCCTCGGCCTCCGTATTTGTATTCCACCCAATCCGGCAAGGGTTCGGGCGACAGATTTTCTCGCCCTTTGTTCCCTGTAAGTGGAAGCAGGTGTTTTCTTCCACGGCTAATCTCCTGTATGCTTCTATCGCCCCGCTTTGGCGTTCCAGATGGGTGATGGGAGACAGGTTTGAGGGCGGACTGTAGGGGGGCAGCTGTTGGGGGAGGCAACTGTGAAAAACAACCCATTCACAAAGGCACTTGGGGTGTTTTGGAAAATAATTCCTTCCTTTTCAGTCCCTCCTCTGTGTCACTCTCACTCCTTTCCATTGCCTCCTAACCACCACCCCCCAAAAAAAGATTAGCAATGAACTTGAAGCATAGGGAGGAGATTTGAGTCAGTTATCACCTCAAACATCTTTGGAGAATCCACTTTCCATAGGCCAGGTGTGAAGTGTCTTCCTGCATGGCAGGGGCTTGGACCCGGTGGTCCTTGTGGTCTCTTCCAACTCTATGATTCTAAGAGTAGTTCTGAGCATACACAGATTGCACTTTCTTCACCCAACAAGTCCCCAGAGTCTGTCCCCACAATCTGGAAATAAGGAGAGTTGGAGCAGTCGGTGGCATTATGGTCAAAGGGGTGGCTTGACCTGGTCAGGTTTTAAGTCTGAACCTTAGAGGAGCAATCCAAGGTGCTGAACTTATTTGTGGGATAGATTCCAGCACTTTGGTTTGACTCCTTTAAAGTCTGGACTGAAACCCAAAACAAATTGACTGCCATTGATACAGGAGCCACCAGCCCCCACTAACAGGAGGGGAACTGGTTGAAAGAGCAGAAATTCTGACTTTCAAGCAAAGCAAGAGAAAATATACATTTTAAGCACAGAGGGAAGAACTTAGCCTTTGAGAGTCAATGGAAACGTGGAAAACAGAAGGAGTTCTCCTTAGCTCTTTTTCTTCTCCCATATCCTCCAAAATTTAACACATGAAAACATGGATACTGGGATAACACTTCAATTATCTTGCCAAGTGAATCTGTTCCTTCACTCCAGACCCATGACACATTGCCAAAAATCTAAGATCAGCATCTCTGCAAAGTCCCATCTTCTGTTGAAGTTAAGGAACATGAACCCCTCCACATTTGGTTAAACTATAAGTGTTCCTGAACACCATGTTTCTGTCTCTAGCAATCTGAAGGCACCACGCAGCTATCTGTCCTTTTCTCAATGGATTTTCTAAGAGTGTTTCCCAAACGTTGGTCCTCCAGATGTTTTGGACTTCAGCTTACAGAATTCCTGACCATTGGCCCAACTGGCTAGGGCCTCTGGGAACTGAAGTACAAAATACCTAGAAGACCAACGTTTGGAAAACACTGTTCTAAGGAAACAAGAGGTCGGAAGTGATAGAAAAATACGGAAAATTAGAAGTGAAGGATGATGGCTGAAACCACTATAAAATTCAGGGAACAAGGCAGGATGGTGGGATGATAAAAGCCTTGACTCAAACTGTCCTACTACACCCATCAATTCTGGGCGGCAGAGTCCAACAACATCTGGATGCCCACAGGTTTCTTGTTGTTGACACTGACTTCTGGCAATCCTATCCTTGGCAAGGAGGTTTGCCATTGCTTTCCTTTTAGGTTGAGAGAGGGTTTCCAGAGCTGAGTGCAGACATGAACCCTGGTTTCCTGGAGTCCTAGGCCAACATAAGTCTCCATCACAAGTCTAGAGTGATCCAGCCCAGGCACAGGTTGATCACCTCCAAGAAAACTATTGTATCTCTCTTTCTACTATTGCTGCTCTAGGCATGGGGTTAGAGAAGACTATCCCATCCATCCCTTAGGTGGGATAAGAACCCAGCAAAGCTTTCCTGAAGAGTGGAGAGCCTCTTTCAACCTGTGGGCCAAATTCAATTTTGAAGGACTTCCCAAGAGCCACATTCCAGGAGTGGGCAGAGCCAAAGGCAAAAGGGAATGGTACTCAACATGGCAAGATCCCTTAACTTTACGTTTCTACTTCCAGTAACAAATCCTTAGAAGAGGACTTTCAACCTTTTGGAATGGGGGGAAAGCCCATATAAAAGATGGGAAAGCACCAAACGACGGTGTCATGAGGAAGGGAGGATGGACTTCTGGGGAAGGCCACAGGGCTGGATAGGATAAGAAGCTCAGGAGGGCCAAGGGGTTCTCCAGCCCAGGTTTAGTGAAAAGTAAGGTCTGGTGCAAGACATTTTGCTCCATGAAGCAGGAGACAAAATGGTGAGTTTCCCCACCCATTCCATGTACAGAACTGGACTGGTAGCTGAATCTCGATTATTTCAACACTGGTGAGAAAGTTGTGTCCTTCTCCCGTAAACCTGAACATACCCTCCAATGTGTCACAGGACATGTGTGGCTGAGCCATGTCAGGGCAACAAGAGGACAGAAGTTATTCATGGAATCATAGAATCATAGAGTTGGAAGAGACCACAAGGGTCCATGCAGTCCAACCCATTCTGCCATGCAGGAACTCAAAATCAAAGCATCCCTGATAGATGGCCATCTAGCCTCTGTTTAAAGACCTCCAAAGAAGGAGACTCCACCAAAATCTCCAAGGGAGAGTGTTCCACTGTCAAACAGATCTCACTGTCAGGAAGCTCTTCCTAATGTTGATTATTAATGAGGAAGAAAACACAAGACTACTATTTTAAGCAGAGAAACCATGGGAATTATGTACTGAGTTTAGGAAAGACAAGACTCTGTCCCATCCTCTCCTTCCATTCCTGCCAAGTTAACTGAGAACAAAGTACTTCTGCACTTTGAGCTTAGTTTGCAGCAATTGGTGTAGGCTGAGGGAAAAGGAGGAAAGTGGGAGGAGGAGAGCGAAACCAGGGCATTTTAAAAGCAGCTGAGAAAGTAAGATAACCGCAGATTAATTGGGGCTGTCTGTGCCAAACTGGGACAGTGGGAGGATATGTCTGATGCAGCAGGGCATATTTAGGCTCAGGTTACCAGATAATAGGGCCGGGCCCCTCTTCTCTAGCCCTTAGGGTGAGTGGGAAGAATCTCAGGGTGAGAGCACCAGCTTGAAAAGTGGTGGTATACAAATAGTTACCTCATTTATTACATTTTTAAAAATTCATACAGCATGTTCTGTGCAACTAAGGGTGATGCTTATTGTATTGTGCAACAGGCAACCTGAGTTGCCTCTTATGAGATCACCTTCATAATTAACCCGCCTTCTGCGACATCTTAAGATGCCATCCTCTAGGTCTCAGGTTTTGGCCCTAAAATCTCAGGGTTTTGGCTCAGTTCAGGAGAGCAACTTTAGGGGAGAGTTTTGTGGTCCTCTGACTGAGCCTCCTAGAAAAGCCAGGACTGCTCACATTGCCTGACATACCCAGGCTGACGTTGGGGGCCCAACCTGCTCCATTTTAGGATGAGAACTCCATAATGTTGCCTCCAGATCCTTGTATGACGCTATTAAAATTCCTTTTCCCTGTCACCTGTTGCCAGAATGAGAATTAACCAGAGAGTTGCCCCACTGGTTCTGCTACCAGGGGAGTCTTTTCTTTCTTCCCTCTTCTCCTTTTTCTTCTCCCTTTCCATGCAACAGCTTGTTTGGCTTTGCTAATGACTTGCAGGAGGCTGAGTCACACAGCACACAAAAGCGCTGGGTGAATAGAGCTCTCCCTGTTCCTACAATGCAAATTTTCTTTGGTGTGTTTGAAGCAGAGCTGCCTTTAAACAGATAATAGACTGAGACCAGTTAGTTGTTGTAGTTAGCTGCCCTCGAGTCAGTTCCGACTCATGGCGACCCTGTGGATGAAATGTCTCCAAGAATCCCTCTCTTCCACTGCAGTCTTGCCCAGATCCTGCAAGCCCTTGCCCACAATAACCCTCCTGATCGAGTCTATCCATCTGGTTTGTGGTCTTCCTCTCTTTCTTCTGCCCTCTACCTTTCCTAGCATTATTGGTTTTTCTAGTGATCCATGCCTTCTCAAGTATTCATATATTCAATCTGTGGATGGTTGAATCCCTGCAGGAAAAAAAAACCCATGGAGATGGAGGGCCAACTGGACCTGAGCATTTTTGAAAAGATAATCTTGTTCCCAGCTGCGGTCTTTTGGTGACACCCTTATTACCAATAAAGGGAGAGAGAAAAAAGTAACTTATCACAGGAAACTGTGTCAAATGTCACTCATTGCTTCCCAGGTCTGCCTGTTCTCCATTTCAGAATTAAAAATGTCTGCTTCCTTTCATTTTGTTTGTTTCTGGAAAGGGCAGGCACTCAGATACATGGCAAACCCTGCTGTTCAGTGGCTTAGCAAACAAATATAGGGAGACATTATGTCCACACTCTCCTTTTTTTTTTTTTTTTTTTAAGAAAAAAGAATCTTACTTCCTGTACATTGAAACCTCTGAATGAAACATACATTTCCAGCAAATTGAATAACCTCGGGGGAAAACAGCCAGTAGCAGGAGGCTGCAGTATTCTCTGCTTTGGCCCCATTGGCGTTTGATGGAAAGATGGGTTGGCGATAGGTTGCTCTCAATCGTTCTCTCAAAAATGTAATATTCCCTTATAGCTGGGGTGGGCAAAGCATGGCCCCCAAGGATGTTTTGTGGCCCTTGACATCTTCAGAGTCCCCCAACCAACCTTCTTTTATTGCTGACCCTGGAAGCCTCCGGTTATTGCAACAGTACCATTTCAATAGTCCGTAGGACCTTCTTGTACTGTTTAATATCCATGATACCCATTTTGGAGCACCAGACTCTCAGATGCGGTCTAAAAACACATGGGATATCTTTCACCATCCATGTATTTTCTTGTAATTTCCTTGCTTTTGTAAGTCACCTTGAGTCCCACTTTGGGGAAAAGGAAAATGGATGGATGGATGGATGGATGGACCTTCACAAACTTTGTGAGGGTCGGTTTTATTTTTTATTACTCCATGCAGCCCCCAAGTGTGCTAGGCTTGAGACTTATTCTGCCAGAAATTTGCATTCACAAATTAGGACTTACATATAGTATTTTTCATAGAATTTTTCACAGGCTCACAATATTTTTCACAGAATCATAGAAACCTAGAGTTGGAAGGGGCCACAAGAGCCCTGTAGTCTAACTCCTTGCCATACAGGAATGCACAACTAAAGCACTTCTGAGAAATAGCCATCCAACCCCTGTTTAAAGACGTCCATAGAAGGAAAGTCCACCATCCTCTGAATCAACCCATCCCACTGTCAGTTCTTACAAATAAAGAAGTTCTTCCCAATGTTCCTCTTTTCCTATAATTTGAATCCACAAGTCCATAAGTTCTCGCTCTAGTCTCTGGAGCAGCAGAAAACAAGCTCACTCCATCTTCTAAATAACACACCTTCATTTTCTGAGCAGAAAATGCTGTTTTCTGAGCAAAATAACCATGTGTGAATTTTGCACAAAGTCCCAATTACATTGCAAAGACTGCAAGCTGGGAACAAGATTCTGGTCAGTTCAGGACTCTGTGCAAAATAACCATGCATTGTGAGGTCACAATTCATGGTTGGCATCCATAGATTTTTGTGGGTTTTTTGGGCTGTGAGGCTGTGTTCTAGAAGACTGTATTCCTGGCGGTTTGGCTGCATCTGTAACTGGTATCTTCAGAGAATGGTGGCATGGAGGTGTGTGGGGTATATATATACTATGTGACCCTTGGTTGAGAGGATTAGCATGTAAATCTATGTAAATCTCAACCAAGGGTCACACAGTATATATACTCCACACACCTCCATGCCAACGTTCTCTGAAGATGCCAGCCACAGATGCAGGCGAAACGTCAGGATTACATTCTTCTAAAACATGGCCTCACAGCCCGAAAAACCCAAAAAACCCTAACCATGCATTAATTTTGCACAGAACAAGTCCCAAACTGTGAAGATTCTCATTAGTCCAGGATTCTTCTCACCAGGGTTTCCCAACACTTGAGAAATACATGTTTCAACCATTCTATGAACATTTTCAAATATGCTTTCTATCCCTCATCTGAGCAACAAGGAGGGCAGACGCTGCTAGGCCACAAATCAGCTTTCTGTATGTGCTTTTGAATCATTTTCTCCCCCCCATCACATTCAAACAGGACTGATCAGGCTGTCTTTCAGAGAGAGGATGTTGTTCTGTTCTTTAAAACTGCAGGGAAGATAGCTATGGGTGGAGAGCACAAACACTTTTTGCAGGTGTATGGAAAACAATACCACTGAATGGCTTACCTGACTATTCAGACATCTGCATTTACAGTACAAATAGGTTTGTTTCCCCACATGAAGTCCTGTGAGTTCCGGAGAGGGAAAGGCACTCCGGAGAGAACAAACAAGAAAAGAGACTCCAGTTCTTTTCACTGGATCTTTTTACATTTTGGGTCTCCTCCCTGGTTATATTCATACTGGGCTCCAACATTTGAAAGAGGCAAATGGGTACACCTGTTTGATGTTGAGCAAACAAGAGAGGCTGGGTACAAATGGGTATTTTGTTTTCCCTCTGAAAGGGATGTGCTTTGCTTCTGGAGTTGTGTGTGTTTTCCCCCCAGATGTATACCTTGGTTCAAGGTGAGCAATAAAAGCAAAGCAAAACAAAACCAAAAGAAAAAAAACCCGACACATGAGCACACATGTCCGCACAAAACAAGCCTACAACTAGCAGCAGAACTGTATAAATTGTAAGCAGACTTCCATGCCAACACCCCACCTAGACCCAAAGATCAGCCTGGACAGGTAGACCTCATAATCGGAGTCGCCACCCAATTAAAAGAATAAATGAACTACTCAATTAATAGTTGTCTCATCCTACAGTGGTCCTTCCACATTTGCTAGGGTTAGGGGCACAAGACCCCCATGAAAATGGAAAAACCGCAAATAACAAAAACCCCATGTTTTTACCTGAGAGAACACTTCTCTAGGAATCTCTAGGTCCTCCAGTGCAACTCTTGTGGTCAACATCTGCCAGACATTGACCAAAGAGTTGCTCTGGAGGAGCTACAAATGCCTAATGAAGTGTTCTCTCTAGGAATCTCTAGGTCCTTCAGTGCGACTTTTGGTTAAAGTTGGCCCTAGAGTTGCGCTGGAGGAGCTACAAATGCCTAGTGGAGTCTTGTTTCTAGGAATCTCTAGGTCCTCCAGTACAACTCTGTGCTCAACATCTGCCAGACATTGACCATAGAGTTGCACTGGAGGAGCTACAAATGCCTAGTGGAGTGTTCTCTCTAGGAATCTCTATGTCCTTCAGGGCGACTTTTGGTTAAAGTTGACCACAGAGTTGTGCTAGAGGACCTAGATACTCTTAGAGAGAGCATAGTAATACAATCCGTGAACAATCAAATTTGCAAAAGTCAAATCCGCAAATGTGGAGGGACAACTGTATAGTGCAACCCATAAGTAATGGGTTGGAGTTGCATAGATGTTCATATGACAAAATGAATCATTCTGAGTATGGTGGCAACTGGTGGCTTCCATGTCAGTGTGAGGATGAATCTGCTCTGGGTTTTAATCTGAATTTAGAAGCAGTTATTCCAGGGGCTAAGCCAGATCTCTCCAAATAGGTTCAGCACACTGGATAGCTTCTTTCAAGTCCAGAATAAAACCTCAGTATGGATTCAGCATCCCCATGATAAGGAAGCCACAGGTGACTATTGTCTCGGTTATTAGGAGGCACATACAGTTTGCAGAAATTATTATTAGTACTTATTATCATTATAATGTGTCCCCTTTTCTCCAGTCCTCAGAGTAAGGGTAAGGAGTTTCCGGGTCAGAGCACTACGAGAATTAATGTGTGTGTCCTGATTTCAAAGACATAGCCGTGCTAGTGGGTAGAATCAGTACGTAGAGAGATCTTGTAACACCTTTGAGACTAACTGAAATAAAGAAGTTGGCAGCCTGAGCTTTTGTAGACTACAGTCTTGTTCCTCAGATGCATTCTGATGAATGTAATGCATCTGAGGAAATAGACTGAAGCCAAAAGTTCATGCCGCCAACTTCTTTATTTCAGTGAGTCTCAAAGGTGCTACAAGATCTCTCTACATACGGTGTCCTGATTTGTTCAACTTCGGCTGCAATCCAACTCCCATGTAAATACCCATATGAAGAGATATGTTCCGCCACCTTTGTGCAACCCCAATGCAGAATCGTAAGATTGTGCCACATGTATTAATGACTGAGCCCTATTTTCCAATATGCAATGTGCAACCACAATGCAAAATGTACAATTGCAATGTGAAATTTCAATGCCTGTTGAAATTTGCCCACCATGCACAGCGTAACCTACACATCTGTATCTCTCTCTCAGGATGCCAGGCTTTGTAGAGGAGGCTATTGTTTGAATGGCACAAAGGGGCAACTGTGGTTGATACTTAAGGCTATCACTGGGAGCTGCTCCTTGTAATACTAGCATGATCCTCCTTTTGTGAGACCACCTTGGTTCATCCCTAAGTCTCAGGTTTGGACCCAAAAATCTCAGGGTCTTCGTAGTCCTGACATGAGAAGCTTAACTTGCCTAGACCCAAGTCATATAGATTTTTTATCCACCTAACGCCTGGGGCAAAGGAGAATGGACATAACCTCTAGTAGATTCTTAAGGAGCTTTACAAAATACTCTGGAACCAGGGAGGGACAGAAAGATTTCCAGCCCTTGCCGGTTTTGCACATTTTCAATCAGCAATCCACTCCAAAAAAATCCATATAGAAATACAATTTAAAATATGATTCAATGTGTATTTTATCACAAAAACCACATGCCTGGACTTATTTTATCACGATGCACACATTTCTCAACATCTTCTATCCTAAGAGATGGATTTCAACACTTTCTATATTTTTTGGAGCGAAGAACTGCCTTGAAAAAATTCTGACACATGGGGAGGATTATCATTTTCTGACCCACACAGGAATCTGCAAGGTATAGATCGGGTCAGTTTGCAGCAGAATTCACAAAAATTGAATTTCTCAAGCATCTGCTAGCTGCTGTCTCTGCCCAGCAAAATGAGGAGGAAGGAGAATGCATTATGACACAGATGACTGACACAAACAAATTTTGCAAACTGACTTTCCTTACAGCTGAAAACCAGACAAGTCAGCTTGTCATGCGTAATGCAAATCAGGGAAACAACAGCTGGAGGTTCCTCTGATCTTTGCATTTGGATAGCAAATAAATAGCATCCATATCATGTAAAGTGGATGCTGCTTGGGATGGGCTGCTGAGGTTGATGGTCTTTGCAGGCATAAGATTGATCATTCTTATGGTAACAACAGGGGGGGGGAATCAATGCTCCTTTAGTGTGTTCAGTTCAAACTTTTGGACCCAATGAGGAGAGGGATCTGGTTGCATAAATTTCAAATATAATCAGTTTTGAAGCGGAGTTAAACAAAACTATGAAAGGCACCAGTTGGCAAGTGCCTGTGACATCACTGGGATAAAGAAGAGGTTGGAATTATTATATTTGGGGCTAAAAAATTCAAGAATCACACAGCCATTGGCCATGCCAGTAGACCAATTACTACAAAACTCTTAGTCCAAATAAGTAACTTTTACAAGCTCCACACAAGGTGATATGTGCAAACATGTAGGCTACAATCCAAAATACCTTCAGGGTAACATAAATATCAACTTGTGGAGATATGCTACACAGGCACTACACAACCGCCATGCAGAATAGCAAGACTGTGCAACACATGCCAATGACTGGATGCTGTTGCACAATTTACATGCACATGTCCAATGTCCAATGCACAAGCACAGTGCACTATCTGCTATGTGAAATGGGCAGCATTACTGTATGCACAATTCTGCTCCTGCCACCGTCAGCAGAATACATCCATTGCTCTATGGCGAATGAGTGCATGTTACTTATATATGTGTAAGTCACTAGCAGGATGTGACCCATAATTTGCAGAGCAATTTTGTAACTGGCCTAGAGGAACGAAATGTAGGCTGAATCCTAGAATAAGAGAATCCTAGAATCATAGAGTTGGAAGACACCGCAACATATCCAATCCAACCCCTTGCCATGCAGGAAATCACAAGCAAAGCATCCCCCGAAAGATGGCCATCCAGCCTCTAAAGACCTCCAAAGAAGGAGACTCCACCACTCTCCATGGGAATGTTTTCCACTGTCGGACAGCTCTCACTGTCAAGAAATTCCTCCTAATGTTGAGGTGGAATCTCTTTTCCTATAGCTTGCATCCATTGCTCTGTATCCTATTTTCTGGAGCAGCAGAAAACAAGCTTGTTCCCTCCTCAACATGACATCCTTCAAATAGTTAAACAGGGCTATCATATCTTCTCCATGTTAAACATCCTCAGCTCCCTAAGTCTCTCCTCATAAGGCATGGTCTCCTACTGTTAGTTCCACCTAGAGTAGAGTTTTTGCTCACTTACGTATTGATTTACCAATCTATCAACAATTGATTCTAGTTAGCACAACTTTTTGATTCTAGTTAGGACAACCAAAATGGCAACGTTTTCTGTTTCTTTTTCAAATGTTTGAAATTTTTGGCACGGCGATGATGAACGAAGGCTGAGTAACTGAATAAATGGAGATCTTCTGCTTAAAACCAAGGAACTGTAGCAGAAGACGGCTTGCTCACCCCATGGAGAGGCAAGAGTCACAGCTGATCTAGGCCATGCTTGTTGGAAGGAATGTGTGTCATGCAAGTTGTGAAGTCAAGCCCACACTGTGTAAGACTGCTCTCTTTTTAGAGACCCAAATGGCTGTTGTCACCCTGGATTAGTTTGTGAGCTCTTATTGTGCCAAGATTGGAGCTTTATAGTTAATCCAGGGGATGCAAAACCTCGGCCACAAAGCTTACGGTGTGATCTTGGACCAAGCTAACCTACCTCACAGGGTTGTTATGAGGCTAGAACATAGGGTAACTTTGCACTACTTGCATGGGAGAAAGCTTTGGCTAAAAGCGTTAAAATCAGAGCCAGAGTTGGCACAACGTCCCTCTCTGACAGCAGGCTCTTTCTGTGTCCTTTAAATACAGGGAAGGAGCCAGCGAGGTGTATTATTATTTTTAAAAGGGGGGCCTAAAGCTGGCAAGCGGACTAGAAATCTGCCCAGGAAACAATTATGAAAATAAAAAGAGGAGGAGGGAAGCCTATACAAATTGCAGCTCTGCTATCTCAACAAGGTCAGCCATGCAAATTACAGGGAATAAATTAGGACGAGGGTGGGATGGGAGGTACAGTGGGGAAAACAAGCAGCTCTGCAAGAAAGGAGCGTAAATAGATGGATGCGGGATACGGTGCACCCAGCTACCAATACTAAATTCTTCACTTGATCTATACCAAAGAGTGCCAGGTGATGGTTCTGACGTAAGGCAGGTGGCCAGTGAATCCACTCTGCATTTCAGTCAAAACTTTAAAGGAGCTAGCTCTAAACAGAGGCTGGATGGCCATCTGTCGGGAGTGCTTTGATTGTGTGTTCCTGCATGGCAGATGGGGTTTGGAGCGGATGACCCTTGGGAGTATCTTCCAACTCTACAATTCTGTGATCCATAGAATCCTAGAGTTGGAAGAGACCCCAAGGGCCATCCAGTCCAGCCCCATTCTGCCATGCAGGAACCCTCAATCAAAGCATATCCAACAGATGGCCATCCAGCCTCTGGTTAAAAACCTCCAAAGAGGTTTCTACCCCAGATTGTTTATGTTGTGTGCCTTCGAATCGTTTCTGACTTATGGCGACCCTAAGGCAAACCTATCATGGAGTTTTCTGAGCAAGATTGGTTCCGAAGAGCTTACTTCAATTGTTGCAGAGGTCAATGCATAAATGTAGTGAAGAAATCAACTGCCTGTAGTTGAAAATTGTATTTTAAAATGACTGTCCATAGAATCATAGAATCATAGAGTTGGAAGAGACCACAAGGGCCATCCAGTCCAACCCCCTGCCATGCAGGAACTCCCAATCAAAGCATGTTTATTATTCTTATTAAGCATCACGATCATTAGATAATTAATCTCTCTCTTTCCACCAGGTGAGATTCCAAGACCTTTTGCAAATCTTTCCATTTTTTCATGTTCTGGAATGTGTTCGGCTTTTTGTTTTTTGTGTGAAACCTACTGGATTTTACACAAATCTCAGTGTGTTTTTTTTTTTGTGAAGACGTTGTACACTGTGAAAGATCTAACTTTTGGCAACAAAGCAAACTGCATGGAAAAGTGGATGGGGGAGGGAAGTACTGGTGTTTCCAAACTTTCTCGGTAGTGGGCAACTTTGTCAATATTTACAATATATATTTCAATATTTTGAGTTCCAAGACAGTTACCCTTTCTTGTTGAGGACAAGAAACATTGTGAATATTCTTTGTAGTCCTCCGTTTTAGATAAATGCAAGAACAAATCTCCTCTGTACAAATCTTGCCCAGAAAAGCCCATGATGGGTTGCTCTATGGACCTTATCACATGAAGACAAATTGCTTAAATCCCATGCAGAAACAGGATTTAAAAATCTGGGGGGGGGAACCACAAAAGAGGATTGTTTTTCAGACGTGTTTGTGTAAAGGAGAAATAATGCGACATTAATCCAAAAGGAAAGTTGCCAAAACCCGCCCTTTTTTACTTTCAGAAGTTAAAAGGGGTGGTTTTTGGTGACTTTCTGTTCGGTTAATGTTGCGTTATAATGTCGCGTTGTTGTCAAGGAGAAATAACACGACATTAATCTGAATGGAACATTACCAAAACCCGCTCCTTTTTACTTTCAGAAGTTCCCAAAAGTAAAAAGGAACAGGTTTTGGTGACTTTCCATTTGGATTAATCTCACATTATTTCTCCTTAATGTCAACGTCGTCTGAAAAACAACCCTCTTTTGTGGGTTATTTCTATTTTCTGTTCAGGTTAACCCCGAACGTCATGTAAAATTCTCTTTAAATCCAGTTTCTGCACAGTTTTTCATCCCGTATGATAAACTCCTACATTGGGAACAACTTGAAGGCACACAACAACAACATATATGTGTGTATACGTGTATGGTTCCTTCACTGATGTGTTCATTTCTCTTCTTCCATTTTTCCTTCAATCCAATAAAGATGCTGGCTTCCCTGACGATTTTCTTTCATTCTCACAAGTGGCTGAGCTCTCCTGAATCCAGTGTCTTTCAAAATGGATTTCATTTTTCCGCAACAACAGATGGGAGCGCCTGCATGTCGCTTGGCCTTAACTACCAAGGCAGATGCCTCCAAGCAGCTTGTGTTGGCTCCAAGGCAATATTGACATCAATTTGCCTTCTTGTCTCAGGCTTTTGATTTGTGTGATTATTATTATTATTATTATTATTATTATTATTATTATTATTATTAATGACAACAAGAAGAAGAAAAAATTACCCTGAAGGGAAACCAACAACTCAACACAAGCAAGGCCGAGAAGACACATCAACTCATGCCAGAGAAGTTAAGACCAAGATTTGGCACCATCAGAGGCTGGCATGATTGGGCATCGATGGAGGTCCATGCCACGTCAGAAGGCTTTGGCCAACTCCTGCTGCTCCTTATTTCCTCTCTATTGGTTTTGATGTTCGGTCCCAGCAAATGGACCACCTTGCTCTCTTCCTCACTCTCTCCTACAGAGTACCTTGGACCCAGAGGGACATGGCAAGCCAATGGGTATGGGGAGCAGGATTATAGAATCCTAGAATCCTAGAGTTGGAAGAGACCCCAAGGGCCATCCAGTCCAACCCCATTTGAGAGAATGTGGTGCTGGAGAAGAGTGCGGAGGATCTCATGGACAGCCAAAAGGACAAAGAAATGGTCCTGGAGCAGATCAAGCCAGAGATATCCCTAGAAGCCAAGATGACAAGACTTAGACTATCGTACTTTGGATACATCATGAGAAGGCATGAATTGTTGGAAAAGATAATAATGTTAGGAAAGGTAGAGGGAAATAGAAAGAGAGGAAGGCCACATGCTAGATGGATGGACTTTATTAAACTGACTTTATTAAAGAGACCATGAGCATGAGTTAGCAGGAGATGGGCAGAGCAGTAGAGGACAGGGAAGAGAAGGAAACTGAGACATTTTAAAAAACATCTGGAAAAGTGGAACAGCAGAGGATTAATTGGTATTGCCCCTGCCAAACTGGGACAGTTGCGGTGTATTTTGCCAAGATCACATGCAAGCCATTCAAATATTTTCCAGACAGCTCTCTATTTTCTCTGTTTTGAGCCAGCCCGACTTGATTTAACAAACTCCCAGCAAACTAAGGCCAAGCATGGGAGATTATAGAGGTATGGTACAAAAATGCATCACGGAGGCAGCTCTCCAAAAGGACAACGCCTACCCGATTTGACTTCTTGAATAGACTGGGATGACTCAGAGGATGACTTGTACAACTTATCTAGGCCTACAGTTGCAACCGATATTCCGGGAAGCATCCTCCAGAGTAGCCATTTGAGCGTTACCAGGCAGCCGAGAAAAACAGACATGTCCAAACGAGACACAGATCTTCGGAGAGAACTTCGGAGAGCCTTCCCTGAATGCAGGCATTTTGTTTGATCAACAGGAGGGTGGAGAGGGAAAAGCAGCAAGAGGTTCAAGGAAACAGAAGAAAGAGGAACAAAATAGGTGCAAGGTGGCTGGTTTCCTTTCCTTTGTACACTGTCTGATTCCAATTACTCAGTTCTGGGCATGCCATTTCGGACAACTGGGCTGCATCCGCACTGCAGAAATAATCCGGTTTGACACCACTTTAATTGCCATGGCTCAATGCTGTGGAATTCTGGGAACTGTAGTTTGTTGTAGCACAACAAATTACAGTTCAAAGAATTTCACAGCATTGAGCCATGGCAGTTAAAGTGGTGTCAAACCGGATTATTTCTGCAGTGCGGATGCAGCTCTAGAGAACGTCCAGAGGAAGGAAACAAATGAGATTATTACACTGCTAATAAAACCGGCTTACCTGAGCTAGCTTAAAATTTAAAATGGGCAGCATCCTGATGTTATCAGAAGGATTTAGCTGCCGAAATTGCTGCCTGGGTCCATCCCGGGTCCATCGCCGCTCCCAGGGCCACTCCGGCATCCATTTCCTTAAGCTGGAAAACTCCTGGCTTTGAAAAGAGATGCGCTGAGTGCCTCTGTGGGTGGGGATGGACCCAGGATAGACCCAGGCAGTGATTTCAGCAGCTAAATCCTTCTGATAACATCAGGATGCTGCCCGTTTTAAATTTTAAGCCAGCTCAGGTAAGCCGGTTTTACTAGCACTGCAATAATCTCCAAAGACAGTAAGGGAGCTGGATACCAAGTCAAATTCTATAAGGAAAAGCTCATAGTTAGGTACACTTAACCTGAAGACCAGGGGTAGGCAACCTTTCCCCTTTAAGGGCCGAGGAATCCCAGGAGCTATTGGCCAACATGGGACTATTGGCCAACATGGCTGAGGCTTCTGGGAGCTGAAGTCCCTCGGCCCTTAAAGGGGAAAGGTTGCCTATCCCTGCTGAAGACAGTATGATAGGGACATATACTCCAACTATCCTGATTTAGTGGAGACAGTCCTAATTAATTCTCTGCTTTCCCACTTTTTCAGTTGTCCTTAAAATGTCTGTCTCTCTCTCCTCTTCCTACTTTCCCTCCTCACTTTATTTCAGTTGCTGCAAACTGAGTTCAAAATGCAAAAGTGATAGAAGGGATCTTTTCCTTTCCAGTAGACTCAGGCAAAAGCAAACTGCTATTCTGCCCCAGCCCTACTTGGAGATGTGTGTCTCTGTGTGTGCCATCAACTCAACTGTTGACTTATGGCAACCCCATGAATTTCATAGAGTTTTCTTAGGCAAGGCATACTCAGAGGTGGTTTTGCAGGTTCCTTCCTCTGAAATATAGCCTACAGCCCCTGGTATTCCTTGGTGGTCTCCCATCCAAGTGCTAAACAGGGCTGATCCTGCTTAGCTTCCATGATTAGACAGGACCTAGTGCCTTCAGGGTGTTCAGATAGTAGTATAACAGGGATCAAACCTGTTGGCTAAATTTGGTGCTTTCCATAGTGGTAGAATTCAAGGTAGTGCTACAAGATCTCTCTATGTAGGGATCAAACCTGGGACTTTTTGCTTCAAAGCAGGAACTCTATCAATTCAGCAAGGCTAGGAATGAGCTGGTCCTAAAATTTAAAGAGGGATGTTGATAGCTGCCATCCTTTATCCTGAAACTCATGGGAAGGGGTACAGTTATGGCATGGAACAAAGTCTAGTGACATACCACCCAAACCTCAAATAACTTCAAAACACAAATGTTGTCCTGTGATGGTGTACCTAGAGGTGTGAAGCTTGTAGAAAACGGCAATATTTGAATAGGGGACAGGTTTTCTGGAGTTCGGAGAGCTTTGGGGCAACAATGGGATGGCAAAAGGGAATA
>CM034715.1:5110862-5124066 GCA_020142125.1 Phrynosoma platyrhinos | reverse complement strand
AGTGTGTAACAATAAGATGGAGGAAAAATGTGTGTGATCAAAAGTGAAAGAGATATGTAGGAGGCATTAATTTATGTAATTACAAAAATGCAATTTGATTGTGATTTGGAGATTAACATTGTAGAATCGAATTTTATATATTTAAAAAAATGAAGTTAAAAAATATTTATTTCCCCACAAATTCAGCCTCTTATAAATGGTCAGGCTGGGCAGTAAAGTTGGGCAGTGAGGAACTTCTTTTCTACCAAGCCCATGGCTCTCTTTCCTGGCTTACTTCTACCTGTCAGGGCTTCCTTCATCTCCACACTTTAATGCCTCCTCTTTCATGATGCCTTTTTGTTCATGCTTGTTCTGAACCTCCTTGGAAGATAGTTTTGAAAAGTGGTGGCGTTAACCATTTCAAGAAATAACAATGGTGAGGCCTGGCAACACACACGCACGGAGGACCACATAAACGGGACACTTGGAGACCCTGCTCTGATCTCAAGATGGCCATCCCTTCCCAAACAGATGGGAGAATGCATCTTTGGAAGTAGTACCGCTTTCTGTGTTTCCCCTGCCTTTCCCTCACCCCTCTCTGGTTGCCGTTGCATCATCTTGGTCTCCTGCCTTCCATCTATAATTTGTTTTTCTGCTCTGCTGTCCTCAGAGGAGCCTCCACTCCAAGGAATGAAATGTTTTTCAGCTAATGCCTGAGGGGGCCTCCTGCTGATTTGCTTTGCAGCTTCCCCCCTGAGCACTTTTCCGGCTGGTTCTGGAAAACATGAAAATTCTGTTTCCCCCACCTCCCTTTCCCTTTTTGCCTACCTAGCTGGACCACTTAGTCAAACATGTTGCAAAAAAGCAGGTGCGTGCGTGCATGTGTGGATTCGTGTAGCTTTCCTTCACATCCCTCTCCAAAAACGTAGCAACTAATAAAAATTAAACATCAAGCAAGGGTCTATGGATTGGGATGCAGTGGCTCAAGTGGTTAAGATGCTGACTCTGTGAATTGCAAGATCGACAGGTTGGCAGTTCGAGGCCCAAGTGCTGCAGGATGGGGAGAGCTCCTATCACTAGTCCCAGCTTCTGCCAACCTAGCAGTCCGAAAGCATGCAAATGCAAGTAGAGAAATAGGTACCACTTCTCAGTGAGAAGGTAAACAGCATTCTGTGCAGTCATGCTGGCCATATGATCACAGAGTAATCTCTGACAACGCTGTCTCTTTGGCTTAGTAACAGAGATGAGCACTGCACCCCTACGGCCAGACACGACTTGACAACCTTGTCAACGGGAATACCTTTGCCTTTTAAAGTGTCTATGGAGGGAAGCCACCAGACAGGAGCGTGGAGTCTACTGGTCCAAATGGTAATTTTTCCACTCTGTGGGTCTACGTACCTCTTGTACAAAGACTGGGGAGAAAACATTTGTAGCACAAGCTTTTGTAGACTCAGGGTGCATATGCACCAGACGCTTAATCTGGGACTAGTCTGGAGTATTATGCCTCTGGACACTGACTCCAGACTGGCTACAATGGCAACCACTTGTACCAAGCTGAATCCTGTGCAATGCCACATCATTCTGCACATGGGCCAGTTGGATTGGCCCAGTTGGCCCTTTCCCCTCAGTGCCACCAGTGCTGCCTCACCACCCAAGCGGCTCCCTGGGAGAGCCTGGGTGTCAATGTCACTTCTGCTGAGGTCAAAATGCCCCCTCCCTGCCATGAGATCAACAAGGAGAAGGTGCTCCACCTCCTCCATGTTGCTTGCATGGTGCACCATTCTGATCTCAGCAGATGCAATGGTGCATTGGGCAGGCTTTCATAGAATCATAGAATCATAAAATCATAGAATTGGAAGAGACCTCAAGGACCATCCAATCCAACCCCATTCTGCCATGCAAGAAGGCACAATCAAAGCATCCCCAGCAGGTGGCCATCCAGACTCTGTTTAAAGACCTCCAAAGAAGGAGACTCCATAATCTCCAAGGGAGTTCGTTCCATTCTAGGGAGACTATCACATTAGGATATAACACGGCTTACCTGAGCTGGCTTAAAATTAGAAGAGGGTGGCATCCTGATAGTATCAGATGCATTTAGCTGCCAAAATCACACCAGGGTGCAGCTTGGCTTCATTGCCGCTCAGAGGGGTGCTCCGGTTGCCATTTTTTCAAGTTGGAAAACGTCTTCGAAAAGAGGCGCAAGATGTGATGGAGCCAGGCTGCACCCAGGCGGTGATTTCTGTGGCTAAATGAAGCTGATATTATCAGGATGCCGCCCGCTTTTAATTTTAAGACAGCTCAGCTAAGCCGCATTATATCCTAATGCGATAGTCTCCCCAGAATGCACGAATGAGGTTATTTATATTGTTTTGTTTTAAAAAAGACATCTGAATGACCCCTTAAATACAGCCCCAAGGGGACATGGCCTATTGATGTTATTAAGGCACACGTTTCAAACAGCAACCACAGTTGCTCACAGCGTGTTATTTAAACAGATCCACAGACAGAACATATTTTCCTGGTTGGAAATTCAGCCCATTTGCAAATTGCAAGCCCTGATTTCCTTACACTTTGCAAAGCGCAGCAAGCTGCACAGCCAGCTAGAAGGCTCCCTGCCTGACTGGAGGTTTGCATACAGCTTTGTCTCTCACCCGAAGCCAACCCCATGAAAACGGGAGAATTTGAACCCTCACCCGTCACCTAGAGGTGAACCCACTAACACTGGGCACTCCAGGCACTGCTCCTGAGATCTGGCAACATTACCTAAATTCTGTTTGTGTACGTTCTAGTATTTGCATGTACGTATGGTTAGCGCTGAAAGACAACCAGCAAACCTGAAATGAGAAGGAAGAAATCATTCTAGGGTCATGCTGTTTGTTTTGGGGGCTGTGATGCCGCATCTGTGCTTCCAAAAGCGCATTGTAGAGCTGGAAAAGGTGAAGAAAGAAGGCAAGAGAAATGCCCAAGGGGCTGATGCAAACTTCCTTGTGTTGAAAGGGTGCATTCTCTGGGGCCCCTTTGTTTCAAAAACCTTCCCAAACCTATACACTAAAGTGTGTGTGTGTGTGTAGGGGGGGTGTGTCCCTGGGAAATAAGACTTGGGAACTTGAGATGACATCTCTCCAAAGTGCCCAAAGTGTCGGTTAATTTCTTACCAGCAAAGGGAAGAATATTCACCCCACTCTCCCATCCCTGGTGCATGATTAACTTTTCCCAATTATCTTCCCACTGCAATGCTTGGCAAATGCACCTAACTTCTTTCTTTTAAAAGATCTGCTCAGAAGCTGTTCATTGTTTATATATATATATAATATTAAAAACAAAGAATCCCACATATTCAAGTGTGCTATGTCAGGAATTTCACTGCAACATGCAGTTGAAACAAAGCTGAAGTACTGTGTGATCCTCCAGTTTTTCTTCTCCCATTGAAGACAGATGCAAGAATCTCTTTTTTTTTTTATCTCCATGCCATGTCACTTTCACAGTGCATTCGCCCAGGTCATCTCTGTCCTGCTTCAACACTTCACTGTAATTTGTTTAATCCAATTTTTTAAAAAAAATTATCTCCCAATTTTAAAAATGCATTTTGATTTTTTAAAAAAATTAAAGAATAAGGTCCAAACATTGAGATGCCTCTGTGCGTTGGTATGTGCCTTCAAGATGCTTGTCGCCTTAGGAATTTCGTAGGGTTTTCTTAGATAAGGAATACTCAGAGGTAGTTTTGCCAGTTGCTTCCCCTGAAATATAGCCTACAGCACCTGATATTCATTGTGGTCCCTCATCCAAGTACTAACCAGAGCTGACCCTGCTTAGCTTCCAAGATCAGGCAGAATCTCATACCTTTAGGGTATTTAGGCCCTCAGATAAGGATGGCAAAACATTCATTCTCAATTTCATTGCATTTCTCCTAGCATACGTTTAGATGGATTTCAGTCCATATCTTCTAATGCCTTGGTTGAATATGAAAAACTGGACTGAATTTCATGAATGCTGAGGCTACAATGTTGGTGCTGCATATTATTTGCCTTCAAGTCATTTCCGACTTAGGGTGATTCTAAGGCAAACCTATCACAGAGTTTTCTTGGCAACGGCCATCCTCTGAGGCTGAGAGAGTGTGACTCGCCCATGGTCACCCAGTGGGTTTCCATGGCTGAGCAGGGATTCGAACTCTCCAAAGTCATAGTCCAGCACTCAAACCTCTACACTATGCTGGCTCTACAGGCTAAAATAAGTCAGCCTTAAAGGTACTACTGGACTCCTCCCCTGTCGCTTTCTCTTTTTTAGTGAAAGAGACTCACACAGCTTTCTATCTGAAAATTGAATTTCTTCAAGGCTCATGAGCAATCTTGTCCCTTCTTTATATGGATCAGTTTGCCAAACTTTCTTTTCCCTTCCCATATAAAAATTCAGAGGCATTGTCTATACATATTTTCTGCAGCGTGCACATTTCTTTATTTGTCCTACAGTATGCATTTTCCAAAACATTATTCCACTGACTCAAGTATTTCTACATATTTTTCTACTGGACATCGCTTTAGCCATGACATTTCTTAAATGTACGCGTGAGGATGAGCGTAGAAAACATAAAGCCGGCCCTGAAAATCTGTAAATGTCTGCGGCAAGAGGCAGTTTATTTCACTACAAGTCCTGGGTGTGAAATGAGTAATTTAAGTGTGAAATTCTAAACCACAGAACCACACCATTGCCTGATGGGTTTGCTCAAGACCATGATGCCAGTGGGCAATGAGCTATGTGACTGTGCCATCCAGTGTGACTATGCTACAATAAACCTGTATAGGATCTTGGTCACAATTTACACCATGATCAATTCTATAGGATCTTGGTCACAATTTACACCATGATTAATTCTATACTCAGTGCCCACGGTCCCTCAAGTTTGGAACCAGTCCTAAAACTTTTTGAATCATAGAATGATAGAATCATAGATTTGGTAGAGACCCCAAGGGCCATCCAATCCAACCCCATTCTGCCATGTAGGAACTCACAATCAAACCATCCCCGACAGATGGCTATCCAGACTCTGTTTAAAGACCTCCAAAGGAGACCACCAAAATCCCTGAGGGATTGTCTTCCACTGTTGAACAGCTCTTACTGTCAGGAAGTTTCTCCTAATGTTGAGGTGGAATTGCTTTTCCTGTAGCTTGCATCCATTGCTCTGGTTCCTATTCTCTGGAGCAGCAGAAAACAAGCTTGCTCCATCCTCAATATGACACTCTTTCAAATACTTAAACAGGGCTATCATATCCCCTCTTAACCGTCTCTTCTCCAGGCTAAACATACCCAGTTCCCTAAGTCGTTCCTCGTAGGGATTCATAGTTTCCAGACCCTTCACCATTTAGTTGCCCTCCTTTGGACACACTCCAGTTTTTCAATATCCTTTTTGAATTGTAGTGCCCAGAACTGGACACCGAATTATTCCAGGTGGGGCCTGACCAAAGCAGAATACAGTGGCCCTATTACTTCCCTTGATCTAGATGCTATACTTCTATTGATGCAGCCTAGAATTGCATTTTAGCTGTCACATCAGACTGTTGACTCATGTTCAACCTGTGGTTTACTAGGACTCCTAGATCCCTTTCACATGTACCGTAGTCTTGTCAAGCCAGGTGTACAGTGGACAGGTGAAAAGTTGTATTGTTCTCTATGTTTTGTTGTTGTTTCCCACCAGCTTTCTCAAGATAGACAGACAGACACACAGACAGACAGATATTGGGTTTTTTTTAATTTTGTGGGGTTTTTTCTGGATTATATTTATCCATTTAGTCATACCATGCAAGATAGGTAGGTTAAAAACAAAATAAAGCACTTGCAAGCAAGTTTCTGGAGAAGAGGCGAGTGGGATAACGGATGGAGGCAAGGAACAGCTAAAGATGACTTCTCTGAAAAGTATGCAGGCAGGCAAAAATGGAGCCAAGATGCCTGCCAAGAATTCCAAATTCTCAAGGGCTGGCATCCTGTTCAATAGTTATGAGATCATTAGCTGGACTTACAGTTTCATAACTTTGGGGATTCACATTACAGTCATTAACAATGGAATGTGACCCCCCAAAACCTATCTTTCAAAACAGGCAACACCCCCACTGAAGAGTTTCAAAGCTGTTGCAGATGGGGAAAGGACATCTGCTGCACCCTCTCTGCCACAGATTGCATAAAAATAAGCAGTTGCAGCAGGACCTCAATGGGTCTCTACAGTTGCCTGTTCTCAATGGGATCCATGGCAGGAGAGTTCTCCAGATCTGTAGCATCCCAGCCCTCCAATCTGCAGCACCATGAGGTGCTGCCACACTGAAAAGGTAGGTTTGCAGAGTGGCTTTGTCAACTATGACAACAGACTACATTCTGCCATTGTAGTAATGTCTCATGACGCCAGGTCTTGGTCTACATCTGAGAAGGGAGATGGGTGGAATCCCAGATTCTGTCAATGTATTTTTCCAGGACATGAATCACAATGCACCTACTCATTTACACAGGCAAACAACATGCTTTCTGACTAAAGCTGGGAATGGGCTGCAGGCAAGAGTCATAGAATCACAGAATCATAGAACCATAGAATAGAATAGCCGCTACCTTCCAATATGGGGCTCTTCCCAGCATCTCTCAAGAGGAACACAACAATGGCAGCCAGTATATTTTGCTCTGAAAAATAATTGTGTACCCAGTGCCCATCCTTCCAAAATATTCTGTGTGGAGCTTCACTTTCCCCTTCCCATTTGATTCCATACAAGGTTTGGGTTGTAGCTGAAAGTTTGCTTTACTGTTTGGCCTAGCTCTAGTTATCTGATGTTTCAGAGCATGTAAACAACCATTTCGTATGCTTTTGGTTTGCAACACCACACACATCACCAGCAATGTAAAAACTGTGTTATCGGATGGTTAAGGGTTTAGTCCACTTCTCTCACATTCTCCCACCTTTCCATTTTTTCAGTCTGTGATGGGCTGCAATGTCTACGGTGTTGGAGGAAGCCAGCACCACAACATGGCACGTTGCCTCCACTAACATAATGGAACAGCACTTGTTTGGAGACCGTGTGCTCCCATCAAACAGACTCTCCATCAAATCAATACTGTGCCCACAATGGATGTGTTGGAACAATGGCACAAAGACGCAACAGTGTGGAAACTATTGAACAAAACACTCAACTGTTGGGTATTTGCACCCTCATGGGGGTGGCCTGAGTCTATGGATGTGTAGCTGAGAAAGTTGTCCTTCACGCAGAGAACTACATAGAAGGTTATCACACCATTTATCTTAACAGCCCTGTCTGTTTTAACCTGCGGAGCATTGGAAGATGTGCGTGAAAACATTTCTCTCTGTGAGAGACAAGGGAAGAGTTAACAAAACAGCAGAAATCTTTTGCCCTGACAACCTATGCTGCTAGTGAATCCGGTTCCAGAGCTCAGCTAAGTTCCTGTTCAAGCCCGGATTAAACAGGAAAAACCTGTGAGATGGTTGGTTTTGGAATCTCCAATTGGAGGCAGGGTGCATTCGGGTAACTAACGCATCAGGTTTCTCTTCCCTTTCCAATGCTTCTAAATGAAGAAACAAAAGGTCAGATATCCACAACCTACCATCATCTGAAGGGTCTCCTTCTTCCATAGCTGTGTTGGCACAATATCGCAACCCAGAGCTGCCATTAATTAGGAAAACCTATTTAACTAAATGGTTAAAGAGTTCAATCTTTTTAGCTGTAACTGCCAAAGTCCTGGGCTGCATTTTAGCATCAATTCTGGGCTGACTTGCAGTTGCTTTACCATTTCTAAAAATCTGAATAGAGTGACCTTACTTGGTTTCTACACTTGATCTTAGCCAAAACGCCGAGAAGCGATTTAGTTTCTGAAGAATGAGAGGACATGGCTCTGGGGGAAAGTATATAGGGGCTGATTTTATTTCCAGAAGATCCTTTTGTCTGGTGAGGAACCTTTTAGACATATAAGCCTTCTGTTTGAACAGGATGAATCATATAAATGAGGATCAATCCAAAGCAAATAAAAGGTGCTGGCTTTCTATGGCTTGTTAACTCCTTCACTGTCTACCTATGGCATGCAAGGCGGTATTTTCCACCATCCTCATTACAGGAAATATAAGAAATTAGAGGCCGAATCCACTGCCCAAAAGGCATTTCACCTGGTTCATGGAATAGTCTCTGGTCCCAAGTATGACCTTATACAAACATCCACAAAATTAGGTTTTTGTGGGTTTTTCGGGCTGTGAGGCTGTGTTCTAGAAGAATGTATTCCTGACGTTTCACCTGCATCTGTGACTGGCATCTTCCAAGAATGGTGGCATGGAGGTGTGTGGGGTATATAAACCGTGTGACCCTTGGTTGAGATTGACACAGATTTACATGCTAATCCTCTTGACCAAGGGTCACACAGTATATATACCCCACACACCTCTATACCACCATTCTCTGAATATGCCAGCCACAGATGCAGGTGAAACGTCAGGAATACATTTTTCTAGAACATGGTCTCACAGCCCAAAAAAACCACAAAAATCTATGGATGCCGGCCGTGAAAGCCTCCGACTCCATATCCACAAAATTTATGGCTCACAGCCATTTTCCTCTGAGCTGAAACTTGGTGGTGGTGGCTTTATGCCAGCTGGGCAGTGGATACAAACCAGGCTTTAGTCTAAATCTAAAAGGAGATCCAGCATGGTGTAGTAGCTTGAACACTGGATGATGATGACTCTGGGGATCAGGGTTTGAATCCTCACCATGGAAAACCACTGGGTGACCTTGGATGAGTCACACGCTCTTAGCCTCAGAGGAAAGCACAGGTAAATCTGTGAACAAATCTTCCCAACCTCCCCCTTAAGCCTCTTTACTCCAGTGCAGGTCCCAAGGAGTGCATTAGCAGAGTCCTTTTCTCATCTTCACATAGGCAAAGGCGGTTTCTGCAATATGGCTTCTCTATGGTCCATTTGTCCACCTTGAAATCATACACACCCAAACTAATTTTTTTTAAAAATCTCCAGTAGTTGAGTGAAGGCGGGAGATACAGTATGCCCCTAGGTGTGAAGAGCACCCAGGGCGAAGCCATTCTGAGCCAGAAAAAGACCAGAGAATAAAAAACAATGTGGCCCTCTTCCTACTAGTCCCTCCTCTCCTTGGATGCAGCCTGTCCCATACCTTGGGGTTATGAAAATGAATGAATCCCAGGGTCCCAAGGTTTTGTCCTATGGAATCCTGGAATTGGCAGTTTGGAGAGGGGCAGCTAGGATTCTCATCCAGAAAGCTCTAGTGCCCCACCAATACAAAGCCCAGGATGGAACGATGGTGGTCGAAGGGGAATAACAGTGCTATAATTCTGTAATGTGAGTCACCCCCAGATCATGCAGCAGTGGCTGGGGTGGTTCCATTTCAGTGGCATGGCAGATCGGTTTGACTTTTAGTCTGAACCAGAAAGGAGCTATCCAAGAGAAGGGAAGGTTAAAAGGTGAAACGATAACCTTGTTTAAATGTTTGAAAAGATGTTGAGTTCCTGCATGGCAGAATGGGGTTGGACTGGATGGCCCTTGTGGTCTCTTCCAACTCTATGATTCTATGATTTTATGTCATACTGAGGATGGAGCAAGCTTGTTTTCTGCTGCTCTAGAGACTAGGATATGGAGCAATGGATACAAACTATCGGAAAAGAGATTCCATCTCATTATTAGGAAGAACTTCCTGACAGTAAGGGCTGTTCGGCAGTGGAAGACACTCTCTTGGAGAATAATGGCATCTTCTTCTTTGGAGGTCTTTAAACGGAGGTCGGATGGCCATCTGTCAGGGATGCTTTGATTGGGCCTTCATGCATGGCACCATGCTTAAGTCCCATTATATACAATGGCATTGTAAAATGATGCCCTTTATATTAAACAGCAAAATTAAAGTTTGCTGTTTGGAATATATTTATTTATTTATTTATCTATTTTTAATATTTCCAAGCCACAGATGGTTGAATCTGTGGATACGGAGAGCCGACTGTACATGCTTTCCCTGTATTTGGGGGAATGTACCACAGTTTTGTTCAGAGCCTGAGAAAGTTGCTTTTTGGACTCCTGTGCAAAGAATTTGTAGAAAGATCTATATCACTTTGATGCAAACTGCGAGTCTTCCTTTGTCCTCAACTGGTCATGATTTTATGTAGCATTTGGGAATTTGACTTTTTGGACTACACCTCTGAGATTCTGGGAGTTGTGGTCCTAAAAATAACTTTTTCCAAACTCCATGTATTCCAAAGGCTGGGTAGTGTTTGTGACGATAACAGGATAGGCAGTTCCTTTTTCCCCACTGCTTCTAGCCTCCCAGAAGCATTCAATGGCCTCCCCCGCTTTTTTTGAAATGCTATATACTGGATTAGGGATTAGATGGACCTAATCCAGCATCAATGCTGAGCGAACAAGAGAGAAAAAGAGACAGAGAAGGGAAGAAGCAGAAGAAAATTATCCAATTCTATCCAGTCTCCTTTCGGACAGATTGCCCAGAATTTCATAACGAAAGCAAAAGATTTGAATATTATAAATTTGAATCACTGCCCCCTGTTCCCTTCCCTCATTTTCATTGCAAATTCCCAAGTGTATTTGAAATCTGGAGTTCAAACGCATCCTTCCTGTCTTGTGATGTGCCATTTGACCTTGCAGCAGGGCGGCTGCTTTTGCATCATTCCCAAAAAGGACGACAAAAGAAGACACACGGTTTGCATCAAAGTGATGTAGATCTTTATGCAAATGTAGAAATAATGGCTGGTGTCCTATTTGAAACTGCTTTGCATTCTCATTTGCAATTGTGGCACTGTTGCTATAACCACAAATGACCCTGAAGCCCACCATAAAAGCTAGTCAACCATCCCAAGCGAGGGAAGTTCTCATCTGCTGGCAAGCAGGGTGCTGCAGGATGATGTGAACAGCCTTCCCCTTCCGTGACCAGAGCACTGGTGCTGCAACAAACTACAATTCCCAGAATTCCATAGCACTGAGCCATGGCCATTAAACCAGTTTCAAACTGGATTATTCCTGCAGGGCAGATACAGCCTAAATCTTGCTCATTTATGGGAGGCAGTTGGTCAAGTCATCCTGCAGTGCCCTGCTCACCAGCAGAAGTGACCTCTATTGCTCTCTCTTAGCCCTCTTTAAATATTTGAAGGGATTTCATATTGAGGATGGAGCAAGCTTGTTTTCTGCTGCTCCAGAAATAGGACACAATGGAGCAATGGATGCAAGCGAGAGGAAAAGCGATTCCAGCTGAACATTAGGAGAAACTTCCTGACAGTAAGAGCTGTTTGATAGTGGAAGACACTCCCTCGGAGGTTGGTGGAGTCTCCTTCTTTGGAGGTCTTTAAACAGAGGTTGGATGGCCATCTGTCGGGATGCTTTGATTTTGAGTTCCTGCATGGCAGAATGATGTTGGACTGGATGGCCCTTGAGGTCTCTTCCAACTCTAGGATTCTATGATTCTATGCTTTGGACAGCCGACTGGCTGTTAAGGTGGGTTTTAAGGGTTGGATGGGACGTTAAAGCATAGCCATGACATCATGGTTATGTGTTTGATGCAAGATCTCAGCCAATTCCTATGATTGCATAGAATCATAGAGTTGGAAAAGACCCCAAGGTCCATCCAGTCCAGCCCATTCTGCCATGCATGAACTCTTAATAAAAGCATTCCCGACAGATGGCCATCCAGCCTCTGTTTAAAAACCTCCAAGGAAAGAGACTCCACCACACTCCAAGGAGTGTTAAATAAAAATCCAACACATCTCACCCTAGCAACGAAGGAAGAAGGTCCCCTGTGACTGCTGCTCCATTTGCTATCCAGGTCCTGCTACTAGTTGATGATGGGCAACATCTTGACTCCTGTTGCTCTCCTTTCTGGGGGTTCTTTACCTCTAAACTAGACTTGAACAGAGCAGCCCTTCAAACAGCGGTTGCCTTCACGCTAGACCAGTGGTGCTCTACTTTTGGTCCTCCAAATATTTTAGAGGTCCACTCCCAGAAGTCCCAGCCACCATCAGCAATAATGATCAGAACTTACTTATTCCTGGTTTTCTCGTGCTTCCTTAATGTTCTCATGCACAGTTTCTTGGTTTGGGGGCAGTGTTCCGGTGCAAATTTGTATGTGGCATTTTGAAAAATGGCAGCAACTTTATCAAACTTTCTGTTCTATTCTTGCAATTCAGAATTCTGTTTCCAAAGGTGAAACAGTGCCTTGAAGATTGTTCTGAATTCAGCCCTGATTTTTTTTTTTAAGCTTGGTAAGGAGCAGTGTGGTTTGAGTGTTGGACTATGACTCTGGATACCAAGGTTTGATTCCTGGCTCGGCTACGAAGCCCACTGGGTGACCTTGGGCAAGTCACATGCTCTCAGCCTCAGGGTAAAGCAATGGCAATTGGCAAAGCCTCTCTGAACAAATCTTGCCAATAAAATCCCAACTTGGAATACTGAGCTTTCTGCGTTGCTGCAGATTCTTTCTCACTTCATGTGATGTCAATGCAAACGAACTGTGAGTCAGATATTTTGACCCCTGTTGGAAACGAGCAAATATTTTCATAAATCCTTCTGTGCTAAGCATTCTAGAGAAATACAAAAACTTTCCAATGGACTTGCCCACCTGGACAAGTCACAAATCAAGAGGCCAAAATGAGTTTCAGTGCATATCTCTAGATATGCAAGAAACTTTTACCCATCATCTATCCGGTATTTTGCTGCTTCTCACCTCATGGCTTGTGAAGGAGGGAAAAAGAAGCTGATTCTCAGACCTTGTCATATGAGTAACACCATTGGCACTCAATATTTAGAGGAAAGGAGAGGACATGCCTGGCTGCATTCCTGTAACCAGATGAAAAATGATGACGGCAGTGGTGAGACCTCCAGAGGGCACTGCTGGATCCCAGCATTTTGCAACTGGTTACAGGAACGTTAGCTAGATCCTTCTGCAACTCTGCCCACTCCCCATGGAGTAGAAAATGGATCTGGACAGGGGCTTCAGAGGCTGTTCAATAAGTTGGGGGGCACTTTGGGAGTTGCAGAAGAGGAAGGGAATACCAGCCCTTGCAACAAAAAAGACATATGACCATGTAAGGCAAACGTACAGTTGAGCAAGGCAAACTTCGCATTGAGTAGGTTCCTAACAGGATGATATTGCAGTCAAGAAATAAGAAGACTAGGAATGGGAATGGCAGCTATGAAAAAACTGGAAAAGATACTGAAGAGCAAAGACATACA
>CM034715.1:5050979-5070259 GCA_020142125.1 Phrynosoma platyrhinos | reverse complement strand
AGGGTTGCCATAAATTGGAAATGACTTGAAGGCACACAGCAACAACAAGAGTTGGCTTACCCTTTAGAAAACTAAGAAGGAAAATCTGGGTCTCCTGAGACCATTTTACCAGCTCTAGGATCTTCCAGAGGCTGCATCATCCCTGCTTACACATGAAATAAAAAGAGACCAAAAGGTCATTTCCAGTTTAAGAAATCACTTATGGTTTCAGGGGAAAGGAGCCAGATTTTCTGGTAAAACAAGCATGGAAAGACACACCTTACATTGAAAGGACAAATGTGCTTCCTGGAGGCAAAGGATTACATTTAAAAAGTGGTTGGTTCCAATGCAGCCACCAGAAACACCTAAGGCCAGCCCTAGGTGCAATTTTCTTTAGCAAACCTTCACAATTTTGCAGCAATGGAAAGTTGGCTGCGGCTTTGTTGCGCTCCTTGCAGATTTATTCCCTTTTAATGGCCTTCTTCTTCTTCCTCCTCATCTTTTTCACATCGCTGCCCCAAGCCTTTGGCTGGTGGAGACGCAGGATGGAACAGAAATCCTCCAAGTATACAACCCCCTCTGGCATTTTTATGGGCTGCTATACACAGTTGGCGCATTTGTTTTGTGGCCCTCCAGCTCCTGAAATACCACTCGAGACCAATCTTCCATGGTCGGAGAGAGTGGAAGCTATTTCATGAGTGACATTTGGGGTTATGGCTGGTCCATAATTCAAATGGATTTGCACCTCCGCCTTCCACTAATTATGCCTCCAGCCTTCCTTTCTGTTTGTTTTATTGCCCAATATCCAGCTTCCAGACAGGTAACGTGGGTCATAGTTTAGCTGCTCTTTTACCCAAGAGTCCCCACTCCAAACATCCCACTTTCAAAGGGGAAAGGGGAAGAGAATGCCAATATGGCTGGGTTTTGGGGTTTTTTTTTATAATATTTGTTTTCAAGGACATGTTGAATGTGCGAAGAGAAGGCAGTGGAAGTCTTTAAAATGGCATCAGTTCCCCCCAAGCAAACAGCATGCTGTTTGCAATGCCTCCCTCAGGATCCTCATCTGTCAGCTTCCAAATATTCAAACTCTTTCTGTATACAAATTGCCAAATAGTATGCAGAAAGATCTTGTATCACCTTTGAGACTCACTGAAAGAAAGACGTTGGCAGCATGAGCTTTCCTGGACTTCAGTCTACTCCCTCAGATGATTTTGGTGGAGTGCATCCAAAGGGTCTTTAAACAGAGGTTGGATGACATCTTTTTCGAAGTGATTTGATTGTGTCTTCCTGCATGGCAGGGGGTTGGACTGGATGGCCTTTGTGGTCTCTTCCAAGTCTAGGATTCTATGCTCCTAAGTAGACTTTAGTCTAGGAAAGCTCATGCTGCCAACTTCTTTCTTTCAGTGAGTCTCAAAGGGGCTACAAGATCTCTGTACATACTGTTTCTACAGACTAACACGGCTATATCTTTGATAACTGCCAAATATTTTCATTCTTCATCCCTCACCCAAGGAAGGTCAGACTGCTTGTCAGCTAGTGGCCACCAGCCATCAAAAGTTATTTCAGCAAGTGCCTTCTTGCCTCTTAACTAGCTGTCATACAGAAAGCTATTCACTACTAGCTAAGCAGAAACCTAGAGATGGAGACTGCTAGACCTGACACGACCCAACAGCAGTCCTGCTGGAGCCAAGGAAATGCTGGTGACATGTCATGCACATGTAGCAGAAAGCTTTGCCTCCATTTTCTGCAATGTGCTTGACATCATGGTGTCCTAATCCAGGCTCATCATAAACATATTAAAGACCCTGACGTGAGAAATTCTATTCAAATAAAATGCTACACACACCAAAAGGGGAAAAAAATATAACTAATCGATCAATGGTGGTGGCATAAGGGTAAGATGTCCTTGGGCTCATGTCAACTAATTTATTGCCATTACCCAGATACATAGCTATAAAAAGGACATCAGGATGTTTTTCAGTGCCTTCATAAAAACTTAATTTATAGCTTCATCTTCCAAGTCTCTGCCCGCAAACGGTTTGGTCTGCGACACGCAGATCTCTTTTGGAAAAGAGGCTCTGGCCCAGGTGCTGAGAGCCATCGGTTTGGTTAATGAGATGAAAGGGAGAATTGTCTGGAGCAACAGCAGTGTCACCTCCCCCCCCCCCCTTTCCCCATGCTTGCCTTTCTGCAAATGGATTAGCCGATTTGGGGTTATGAGGGTAACTAAGCATTTTGTGGCTGCCTGAACACATGAAGCCGGCTTTGTACTGAGGAGGTTTGTTCAGTCTTTTGGTACACGGGTGAACAATCTCCAGTTCTAGATCCACTATTTAATTTCAATCAGCCCACTGCCCAGTTCCAAAAGTACTCTACAAAGTGAGAGGGATCTGTATCTCCCCCAGCAGATCCATGGGTCATGGAGAGGGAGGACCAAAGAGAGAAAAGGGTGTCAAAAAGAAAAGAAAAAGAGAACCAGGGTGACAGAGGGAGATAGAAAAGGTTTGGGGAGGGAGAAAGAGAGAGAGGTAATGAGGAAAGAAAGGAAGGAAGGAAGGAAGGAAGGAAGGAAGGAAGGAAGGAGGCTGAGCATGTCTACTTGGTCTCTGGCCCATCCACCAACATCTCTGCCCTCCTCTCCAAGAAAACTGGGCTATTGATAAAGAAAAGCTTCTCCTTGCCAGCTCAAACTCAGGGGTTATTCGGATGGTGAAAATAATGTGGATTGAATCTTTGTTGTTCACATGCATTTTGAATGCATTCAATTAAGTTTGGAGGGGGATGCCAACAAACCCACTTAACCCAGAATAATCCATCTCGGGGGTTTTCCAAGTTTTCCTAAAAGATTCTCATGGTCGGCTGTGTGAATAACCAATGTGAATAGATCTGAATAAACCGGGATAAAATTCTGCATGCCTTGAATGTGTTTTGAATACGTCCGCATCATTGACTCCACTTTTATTCAAGTGCTGACATGGTTTGAGCAACCGAACTCACAAAGATGCAGTTCTGATTTTTTTTAAAAAAAATAGTGGTTTGGGTGTTTGACTACAACTCTGGAGACCAGGGTTTGAATCCTTGCTCGGCTTACTAGGTGACCTTGGGCAAGTTACACTTTCTCAGCCTCTGAGGGAGGCAAAGACAAACCCCCTCTGAATATATCTTGCCAAGAAAACCCCATGACAGGTTCACTTTAAGATCATCCTAAGTTGGAAACAACTGAAAGGCACACAACAACAACAACAACAACAACAACAACAGGGCTCATCCTAAGTTCTTTGGCATGTGCTTTATCATATCAGCGATGGCCCCTCCTGTAACAATTCAGAGCAGTAAACAAGGAATACAAGGATGCAATTGGTAAGTTTTTAGTATGTGAACTGCTTCCGAGAGCACTGCTACTAGTGTGTTCAAGGCAGAGCTTAGAGAAGTTACTTTGTGGGCTACAAGTCCCAGAGTCCAGGGAGATTCTGGGAGCAACACTCTGAAACTTTTTCAACTTCTCCAAGTTTTGGTTTAGGGCATATTTTTTCACAGCTTCTCCCTTCTGGCAGAATAAAACATTTCTGGAGGGTGTCCTGTAACAAGAAGTTCCTTGTGCAGAAGGAGTGCCATGAACTTTTGATGTCCCCTTGGGAAAAGCAGTGTCTGCTCAGCTGAAAGACAGTGCCTCTAGTCTGTACAGCTATGTCAGATCCTCCCAAAGCCAACAGGATGACCTCTTTGCCTGTCAGGCAATTGCAAAAAGCTCCTTTCCAAGTATCTTCACTTGCAAACTTCAGGCAGCTTAACAGAATCCTTCTCTTCCCATCCAAGGATGGGATTCTGTCATATTACACAACCTATATGAGGAGCTGAAGAAAGAGAAAACTGGACAGAGAGCAAGTATGTTATCCCAAACCACCACCACCCCTACATATTTACAGTTTCACAACTGAGAAGACCTAATATTTTATTTTTGTATTTATAGCAACAGCAATAGCATTTATATTTCTATACCACCTATTGGTGAACTCAGGACTATCTAAGCGGTTTACAATGTGTATATGTTGGACTATCACCCTTATGAGAGCCAGTGTGGTGTAATGCTTTGAGTGTTGGACTAGGACACTGGAGATCAATTGCCCCCAACAATTGCCCCCAACAAGCTGGAGACTCATTTTACTGATCTATGAAAGGATGGAAGGCTGAGTCAACCTTGGAGCCCTCTGGGATTGAACTCACAACCTTGTGGCTGCCAGTACTGGCATTTAATCACTGTGCCACCCGGGCTCCTATGCCCAAAGAGCTCCAGGTGATATATATGGTTCTGGCCTCTTCCATCCAGATCACCCCTTGGAATAACCCTGTGAAGTATATTGTGCTGAAAGAGAAGAACTGATCCAGCATCATCCAGTATGTTACAGTCTTAGTCCCACACTCTAACACAGCTCTTCCCAGGCTGGAACCCTCCTACATAAGGTGGAATACAACTCCTGTCATCCCTGGCCTGTCATTTCAGCCTTCTATTTGGCCTTCAAGTCATTTCCAACTTATGGCAACCTTAAGGCAACCCTAGCATGTTTGTTTTGGGATTGTTGTTGTTGTTTTGGCAGAATTTATTGGGGGGGGGTACCCTTGCCTTCCTCTGGAGCTTAGAGAGTGGGGCTTGCCCAGGGTCACCCAGGAGGTTTCCGTGGCCAAGTTGGGATCTGAACCCTGATTTCCCAGTGTCCTAGTCCAACACTCAAACTATTACACCACACTGGCTCTCATAAGAGTGATAGTCCAATATATTCGGAGGTGGTAAAGTTGTTCTAACCATTACACCGCACTGTGAATACAAAGTTGCTCTGACCAATGCATGACATTGGCTCTTCAACAAGACCAATAGTTAAAAGGACACATTAGTGAAGAAACAGTGAGCCAGTAGTCATACCCCTCTGTGGTATTTACTAGACTTTCCACATCCACCTGTGTCAATGGACAGCTTTTTCTGCTTATGGATCTTCTACACAAATGTTTTCTGAAAACAAGAAAGCAGAACACACCAGACAGTGAAAGCAAATAATCAAAGCAACTGTACATTTAAGCAATGGTGTTTTTCACTCAAGGATAAGAACATATGAGGAGTGATATTGGATGAGACCAAAGATGTATTTGTGTTTTCAAAGAGGCGACTGATGTCATGGTGTAGTGGTCTGAGTGTTGGACTAGGACTCTGGGAGATCAGGATTTGAATTTCCACTGAGCTCTGGAAATGCACTGGGTGACCTGAGAGAAAGGCAAGGGCAAACATCCTCTTAAAAAATCTTGCCAAGAAAACCCTAGGAGAGGGTCAGCCTAAATTGAGTCAACTTGAAGCCACATAAGAACATCAATAACTCATGACAATGAGTTACGGTGGCTGCATCTCCAGTATCAAGTCCAATAATGTCCCTGGATACCGGGTCCTATGGATCATGAGCAGGGGAGTATGTATTCTGCTTTCAGGCTTCCCATGGGCATGTAGTTTATTTATTTAACTTATAGTCAACATTTCTCCCTTTATGGGAGCCAAGATGATTGGCTACCATAGAAGCATGGTGGTCATATAGGCCTTTGGTTCAATCCAACACAGATCCTCTTCTGTTCTTGTTTGCTGGCTGATTCCAGCAACAAAACTATGGGAGGATGGAGGGAGTTGCTTGTCTGTTTGCTTTATGAAAAATTTCAAAGTCCTTTCCTTAAGTATTATGCACTTTCTTAATTGCAAGCAAAACGAATTCAGCTTCTCCCAGCTTTCCCTTCACTGTGGGCAACTGCCTTTATAAAATGCATGGATCGTCGTCAGCATTCAATAAATAACCGAGCTCCTCTTTTTATTCCCCCTTCCCTTTTCAAAATCTGCTTTGCCACTTTTGCTAATAATCCATGATGTTTGTGATAAACAAGCCATTTCCCTCCGAGAAGCTTCATTCAGCATTTGGTCTCCTGAGATCTCAATTTTTACCCACCCACCCACCCACCCACTCCCCCTCTCTTTTCTCTCCTTCTTTCTCTTCTCTCCAATGCTTTCGAAGTTCCTCGAGCTGCAAGCAGACTAAGTCAAGCTTAGCTCAGCCTCTTCTGGGAAAATAAATATTGAACATGGCAGGCACTGACAGGGACTATATTAGGCATTTTGACAAGAGCAGCAGAAACATGGTGGGGGAACGTTCGCATCAGGAAGGCTCTAAGGAGAATTCTCATGAGTTTAGACCACCGGCAAGGATAAAAGAGGAGAGAAAGAGGAGAGGAAGAGGAGAATTGTAGAATTTTAGAATCAGAAGGGATCACAGATGCTCAGCGCGGGAATCCTACAACTACCGCATCCTGGACACATGATTTATTTTTAAAAATTACTTTAAAATGTATGTGCCAAAAAAGGCATTCATGGCAGCTAATGTTGCCAAATCTCAGGAAGCTGCCCTGAGTCCCCAGTTTTCATGGGTCACCCCTGGGCAACAGACAGGGGGTTCAAATTCCCCAGTTTTTGTAAGGTCAGCTATGGGCGGGAGACAAAGCCGCAGGCAAACCTTTGGTCAAGCAGAGAGCCTGGCTGTGCCGGTTGTTGCAATTTGCAAAGGTTAATTGATTTAAATCAGGAGATACCAAGGCACTTCATTTCTAAGCAAAACATATGTTTTGTCTATTTGCACAATGCTGAATCACATCACCAGATCTTGCCCCATTGACATTGCAAGAGGTCAGAAATTTCTGGGCCTTGTCTAGCTACTCTAATGTGGTAACCTACAAAAAACCTTTTCAAAATGCAGGTTTAAAATACAATTGAAAAGGCAACAATAAAAAGGAGCGTCAACGCCCTTTGACCATTTCCCAGCCCACATGCCAGAAGTCTGGTCCCAACAGAAAGGTCTTCGCCAGGTGGCCTAAATATCTTGAAGGTACTGGATCCCAGAAGGGCGTAGTGGTTTCAGTGTTGGACTATGAACTTTATCACATGGGAGGCAAGCGTCTTCCTCCCATCATTAAATCGCTATTAAGTCCCGTGAATATTGTGCAATAACAGGATGATTTTTCAGATGATGTCAGATGACATTACCATTATTGCTCCAATATCCCATGAATAAAGTGGCAAGATTCTGCTGCTTTCCTCATGAATAAAAAGTGGTGCAATTCATGGAATAATGGCGCGATAATGGTGACGTTGCCTGACTTCTTCATCCTGTTATTGTGCGATATTCACAGGATTTAATAGCGATTTAATGATGGGAGGAGGACTCTTGCCTCCTGTGTGATAAAGTCCTATGACTTTGGGGACCAGGATTCAATTCCCAGCTTGGTCATGAAATCCATTGGGTGATCTTGGGCAAGTCACATGCTCTCAGCCTCAGGGGAAGGCAATGGCAAATCTCTTCTGAATAAATCTTGCCAAGCAAACCCTTAGCTTTGCCATAAGTTGGAAACAACATGAAGGCAAACAACAACAACAATTAGGTCCCATCTGATATTGGAAGCTAAACAGGGTGAAACATGGTTAGTATATGGATGAGGGGCCACCTGGGCTATATTTCAGAGGAAGGCAATAACAAATACCCTGACCATTTCTTGCCTATGGAAACCTTATGAAAGTCATGGGGATCAGCATAAGTTGGCAGGTCTCTCTCTTCTCTCAAATGCTTTCGAAGGTCCTCAAGCTGCAAGCAGAGAACTTCCATATAGACAGTGTGACTAACAGACACTATGGGTTTAGAGAATATTTTCAAATCTTCTTGTCCTTGACAGGAAATGGTATCTCAAAATTATCACTGGTCACAAGATCTTTCTCTCCTGTGTGGCAATGAAAAGGCCAGCATTGTTTTAATATTAGCAATACCCCCAAAAGTTGTATTTTGCACACAGTATGGATTTTGGGGTGAGGGGAAACATCTTGAATGTTCTCCAGCAAAAGTCACAAAATGGAGGAGGGATCTGCACTTGCTTCCCCTGGAGTATTCCAGCCCCAAAACTTTCCCCAATTCCCTTGTTACTTGGGCACTCCAAAGCAATGTCAAGAAATGTCATGTATAGATGTGTCCTGCTGTGCTGCTCGCTGCCACCGCAAGTCACTCCCTCTGACGTTAACTGGTTGCAAAACTACTTTTGTATTTTGAACTCAGTTTGCTGCAGGTGAAGGAAGCTGAGGACAAAGTGGGAAAGTGGGAGGAAGAGAGAAAAACTGGGATATTTTAAAGCGGCTGAAAAAGTGGAACAACAGCGGATTAATAGTGACTGTCTATGCCAGATCAGGACTGTTGAAGGGTATGTGTATCTAAGCCTTTTACTATACCCACAAGTTTGCATTTCTATGGCTATTCATATAATCTAACTATAAAGGTCCTTCCTGGGCTAACCAATTCGCTCCCTGCATCTGAGGAAGTAGACCAAGTCTATGACAATTTCTTTTGTACAGTTAGTTGCAAAAGTGCTACAAGATCCTTTTACATACTGATAACCTCTTTTGAATCCATCTAAAGTAGTAGGCATGACCACAACTTTTGGCAATGAGTTCCACAAATGAATGATCTATGAGATGAAACACTGTTGATGAAAGCACAATAAGCATACTTTTTTTTCTTTAAAATGGTGGTGACTCTCAACTTTATATTCCAGATATAATGCTACTCATACAGTAGTGTACCCTACAACTTCAAATGTCCCTTGCTTCTTTGGGGTGACTCTGAGGCTTCGTCCCTGCATTAAGCATGCAGAGATGATACTCTTCACTGTCTACATGGCAAGAAAAAGTGTCCCCCACCTTCTTCCTTCCTTGATGCCTTTCTGCCTTGTCAGCTTCTGTAATTGAGAACTCAACAGCAAAAAGCAATGTAACGAGCCTTCAGTTTTTACTTTCAGCCTGGCTGTCCACATATTTCAAGTTTATGAGGCATATTCTTGCAGCGAGACAAATTGTATACAAGGCCCTCATTCCACCGATATTTCCTAGATGACATTTCATCTTCTCCTTGGAAGCAGGAGCCAAGTTGCCATGCCAAGTTGACAATGAGGCCCAAATGGAGGAGGAAGAGGAGGAGGAGGTTAAAAGGAGGAGAGAAAAGAAGAGAAAAAGGAAGAGAAAGGGAAGGAACAGTGGAGGAAGTGGAAGAAGCAAGAAAAAGAAAATGGAGGCGAAAGATGAGGAACTTCTTCAATCTCTATTTGCTGGCCCACATAAGGGGGAGAAAGAGGGAGAGAAAGGGATGGACCATGACTCTATGGCAGAGCCCTTCCTTTGCATACAGATAACAATTGTCTGGCTGTAGTGAGGTCAATGCATCTGAGGAAGTAGACTGAAGTCTAGGAAAGTCCATGCTTTCTTTAAGTTAGTTCTTTCTTTCAGTTAGTCTCGAAGGTGCTACAAGATCTCTCTACATAGTGACCTTAGTTACGTCTTGCTCGAATGACTGTTAACAGGCTCTACAGAGGTCCTTGAACCAAAAAAAAAATGACAAGGGAAGATTGGAAAGTGAAATAGCAGAACTGGAATGTATCCACAGACTCCAATCCATTCACAGTGGTTGAACAGAGACAATGGTTTCCTGGCACAACACACACATTATAACACTCACTAAACCCCCCCAACCTCATGAGGGCTCTCTTGGCCAGTTCATGACATCTCCTCTCTGGTTCCCACACTATATTCCAATACTCATTCATATGGTTATCTGCTCTCCTTGGATTTAGGCAACATCCCTCCTCCTGCATTTGTCCCCCAACAATCATTGTTAAAACTGAAATTGGGACTACAACTTTTTGCATTTCTATTGTCCTTCTCACTCACAGCCTGCTTATATAGATCTGTCCCAGGACCCTCCAGTCCATCCATGCATCAGAGGAAGGAGGCTCAAGTCTCGGAAAGCTCATGCTACCAGTTTTGTTTTATTTCAGTTAGTCTCAAATGTGATGCAAGATCCCTTTTTTAGGCTCTACATAGGGCTGCCTTTGAAAAGTGTTCAGAAACTTCTCCTGGTCCAAAATGCCACAGCCAGATTGTTCACAAGGTACATGGCTCATAGAATCATAGAACTGGAACAGACCAGAAGGCCATCCAGTCTAACCCCCTGCCATGCAGGAAGACGTAGTCATAGCACCCCCGACAGATGGCTATCCAGCCTCTGTTTAAAGACCTCCAAAGAAGGAGACTCCATCACTCTCCAAGGGAGTATCTTCCACTGTCAAACAGCTCTTAGTGTCAGGAATAATGCTGAGCTGGAATCTCTCTTCATCTACTTTAAATCCATTGCTCCAGGACCTGTTCTCTGGAGCAGCAGAAAACAAGCTTGCTCCCTCCTCAATATGACATCCCTTCAAATGCTTAAACAAGGCTATTATATCATCTCTTAGCTTTCTCTTCTCCAGGCTGAACATACCCAGCTCCCTAAGTTGCCTCCTTTGCTATGATAGTTTCGCTGGCTGTTGCTCTGTTCCCAAGCACATTTCCAAGTCTTGATGATATCCAATAGAAGCCATATATATTTTCGGTCTTGACTATTTGGAGGACTTTACTCCCCTTTCTGAGTTTGTCCGGATGTTGAGATCTTGGAGGGAGGCCCTTTTTACAGTCCTGTCACCTGCTGATGCATGGCTAGTGTGTACATAAGACAGGGCTGCCTTAGTGGTTGATGCCAGACTCTAGAACTATCTTTCTCTGAATAGAGTGGTGAAAGACGAGAGCTTAATCCATCCCAGGAGCACCTAAAAGAACCACCAGCCCCTTCTACTCTGTTCACCATGGCTCCACCTCTGACCTTTTTGAATGCCTGGGTTGGAAAAGCATAAACGGTCATGCCTGCCAGAATTTTGTAAATTCTTTGGCATTGTTTTCCTTAGTTTCATCCTTTATATCCTTTGCTACGTGACTCTAAGTTTTATTGTTGTTGTTGTTAACTGACCTCGAGTCAATCTCGACCTTATGGATGAGACATCTCCTCTGTCCTCCCCTGCTTTGCTTAATTCCTGCAACCTCTTAATATCCAAAGTGACCTCCTTAATAGAGTCCATCCATCTGGCATGTGGCCCTCTTCTCTTCCTCCTTCCCTCCACCTTCCCCAGCATTATTGTCTTTTCCAATGAGTCCTCCCTTCTCATGATGTGTCCAAAGTACGAAAGTCTCAGTCTTGTCATCTTGGCTTCTAGGGAGATTTCTGGCCTGATCTGCTGTAGGACCCATTGGTTTGTCCTTTTGGCTGTCCATGGGATCCTTAGCACTCTTCTCCAGGCCCACATTCTCTCAAATGTGTTGATTTTCCTTCTATCTTCTTTCTTAACTGTCCATCTCTCACATCCATCCATGGTAATAGGGAATACGATGGATTGGATAATTCTGATTTTTGTACTGAGTTGTATATTTTTGCATTTTAGAGTAGTTTCTAGTTCTTTCATAGCCACCCTCCCCATTCTTAGTTTTCTGCTCTAAGTTTTACCCTCGACATATCCATGGGCCAGATCAAAATTTGTAATTTTGATCCCAAAACCTGCCCTCGACCTGCCCTCAGGTCAACCTAGAGTCGAATATATACAGTAGTATGTCCTCAAATGAGGACAGGCACACATACTATCTCCTCATTTCCTCTCCAGTTCAGTGTTTCTCTTTCTCAGAACAAACAGCACAGGCATTGACAGAAAGACAACATGATTTCATTTTATTTTTTTTTTACAAAAATTGAAGTAACTACAGAAGGCTGGGATACAGAAAGAAAGAAAGGAAAGGAAAGGGAGTGGGGGGAGATCACAAGCTCCTTTCCAGCAGCTTGAATTTCATGCTGGGAGATATAGCTTAAATGGGCTGTTTTTCCTATCTGAGAGTGAAGCAGTGTGTCTGCCTTAGACTACAAGGCATGGATCACAGATAAGAAAATGCTCTCAGCGGGGAGGAACCAGCTTCTGCTGGGCATCCTAAATCCATTTAGCCATTTAGGTGGGACTGTGATATTAGTGTAATCTCTCTGGTTTCCCAATAAATGGCCTCCTGACATTTCGCTTTGGTCCTCGCGTAATGAAATGGGAAATGTAGTCACTCGCCCACCCACTCCTCTTAGGGAGGGCATCCCACTCCCTGAGCCACAAAATGGGAGCTGCCATTCTTTAACAAAATTAACTGCAACTCAGAAATAAGTAACCATGGTGAGAATTTTTACATTGGTTATATCTTATGCCCAATGCACAAAATTTACTTTGGGGCCACCATGGATAATAACTCAGCTCTCAGTCCCTCATTCCTCCTTCTCTTCCTCCTCCTCCTCATCATCACTACTACTACTACTACAATTGGCCCACCACATTTGCAGCTTTGACTTTTGCGTATTTGATTACTTGTGGGTTTGATTACTGTATATTTGTTGCTGTTGTTGTTAACTGCCTTCGCATCAATCTCGACCCATGGCGACCCTAAGGATGAAACATCTCCAGGCCCCCCCGTCCTCTCCTGCTCTGCCCAGCTCCTGTAAACCCATATTCGTGGTCTCTTTAATAAAGTCCATCCAACTAGCATGTGGCTTTCCTCTCTTTCTACTTCCCTCCACCTTTCCTAACATTATTATTGTTTTTCCAGTTATTCATGCCTTCTCATGATGTGTCCAAAGTACAACAGTCTCGGTTTTGCCATCTTAGCTTCTAGGGATATCTCTGGCTTGATCTGCTTTACAACCCACTTGTTTGTCCTTTTGGCTCTCCATGGGATCCTCAACACTCTTCTCCAGCACCACATTCTCTCAAAGGCATTGATTTTCCTCCTATCTTCTTTCGTGACTGTATATTACTGTATATACACATGTATAAGTCTAGAAATTTTAGTCAAAAAATGGATCCAAAAACACGAGTTGACTTATCCATGGGTCAGTGTAAGTACTGTACTGTTTGTAACTCTTACAAAAATGGGAACCATCCCCTGTTGAAAGGCAAGTGTGCAATCTATCCTGGAAGTAGTGACCCTCCTCTAGTCTCTTATCCCATCCAGTCTTCACTGTGAGCAAAAATTCTGTACATTCTTTGGCATTGTTTTCCTTAGCTTTATCCTTTAGATTCTTTGTTACATGCCCCTAACTTTTACCCTCAGTTTATCTGTGGGTCATATCAAAATCCTTAATTTTGACCCCAAAACCTGCCTTCAACTTATACATGAGGTCGACTTATAGTTGAGTCTATACTGTAATATGTTCTCTCTAGGAATCTTTAGGTCCTCCAGCGCAACTCTGCCAGAAGTTGACCATAGAGTTGTGCTGGAAAACCTAGATGTTCCTAGAGAAAACAGTTATCTAGGCATTTGTAGGTCCTCCAGCATGATTCTATGGTTAATCTCTGGCAGATGTTGACCACAGAGTTGCACTGGGGGACCTGGAAATCCCTAGACAGGTGTTCTCTCAGGTAAAAAGAATAGTGTTTTTTAATTTGTGGTTTTTCCACATTCACAGGGATCTTCCACCCCTAACTCCAGTGAATGGGGAGGGACCACTGTACTACTAGCTGTTTAAACTAGACTCTGGTTATGCACCAGTAAGAAAACACATGGAGACACTTGCAGGATGCATTAATAAATTAAGCAAGCAAACATATTAATAAAATATTTATCTTTAAACATTTCAAAGTAGTGGACAACCATGTTGGCCCTCCATGTTTGTGGCTTTTGCATCTGGAGGGGCAAATGTTGCCCATCTCTTTATTACACAGAGCTCAACATGTGCGTCCGCCCAGCCACTGGATTTCGTATTCCTGCTCACACTCCATGAGGTCCAGGTCTTGATAATGTCATCCCCTCACTTAAAAATCTATTGTACATTTATTAGTTACGAGTAAATTGCCGTTAGAGCCATTGAAAGTTAGGCATGGTAGAAATGGAAAAGCACTTTGAAAAAAACAAGACCGAACATTACAAAGGAAAATCTAATATAGGAATGATGCTCATCAGGCTTAATTAGCAGCTCAGGCTGTGTTACCAAGACATGCAATTAAATCCATACATATAACACAAAGCCAATACAATTTGTGCACAGGGCTTTAATCTGCAAAGAGGGTACACAAATCTATAAGGAGGAAAAACAATCATTAATTTTAATAATGCCTTGAATTACTATGTGCCGAGTCGAGTTTTCAGCATCAAGACAACAGCTTTACCTCTTGGGAGGCATCAAAGGGGAATTAAACCTTCTTTCTTTAAATATGAATGGAGGAAACCAGCTTGTTTGGATTTTTTAAAATGCGGCTGATGTTAGCACCAGGTAGCGGAATACACCGCATTTGTACATGCCAAAGTCCTCCTCGGTGGAATAAACTAGTTATTTCCTCATATCCGTCTTTTCGAACCATGTCCGTTTGCAAATTACCGATGGCCATCGGAGGCTTAATGCATGGATTTTATTTCTTTATAAATGTGTTCATTTGATTATGAGCGTTAAGCCTTTTGCTGCTGTTGTTCTTGGAAGTAACGGCTGTCTGAAACTTCATTCCACTTGAGAAACTGGGTCAGCCTTGCCAACCCAGATGTCAGTTAAGCAATAGTCATGCATTTACTTATTTATTTTAAATTTTTTTCCTCCCCCAACTGCTCAGAAAGTGCCGTGACTTGACTGGCTTCAACTTTCATGCCTAGTTAGGAATGTCTCAGAATTTCATGGCTCCCATGGCAACTACAACCCTGTCTCAATTAATATCTGGTACTGTGCATGCAATAAAAGACAGACTTGATCGGAGCTTTGTTAGACAGAAGATGGGAGGATCTGGGGTGGGCAAACTGAGATCTGGTGGAAAAAGTAACTTGCATAGGCAGATCGCAGGTTGAATTTACTGGGGCTCTTAAAATCTAGGAAATGGGACCCTACCTTAATCTCATGCCCAACTTGATTTATAAATGCTATTAGAGGCTACGAAATGATAGATCTGCATAACAGAGATGGGTCACATTTGTATAAATACTTAAAACAAAAATGGGGAGAGAAAAACTCAGATATTATAGTCAATTAGGAAATAGATAAATCATAGGGTACAGTGTAAGAAGAGTTTATATAGAATGTACTACTACTATAACAACAATTTATTTCGGTCATTGGCCAGTATATAAATAATAAGTACAATTATTAAAATGAGGAACAAGGTTAATCTCTGCCATCTAACATCAATTATTATTAACCCTTTAAAGACGTATAATAGGACCCTACCTTGATCCGATGCCCAACCTGATTTATAAATGCTATTAGAGGCTACAAAATGATAGATATGCATAACAGAGATGGGTCACATTTGTATAAACACTTAAAACAAAAATGGGGAGAGAAAAATGCATATATTATAGCCAATTAGGCAATAGATAAATTATAAAGTACAGTGTAAGAACAGTTTATATAGAATGTACTACTACTACAACAACATTTTATTTCGGTCATTGACCAGTATATAAATAATAAGTACAATGATTAAAATAAGGAACAAGAATAATCTCCGCCATCTAACATCAATTATTATTAACCCTTTGAAGACATATCTTACATATAAGGTAGCAAAAGGTTGCTACTTTAAGTGTAACAATTTGGTTCAGCCTATCCAACAGAGAGCATAAATGAAAAACATCAGTGTGTCCCGGAAATTTAGTTAGCGGGTGGCAAATGTCCTTATAAAATTGACAATACAAAAGTACATAAGCTGTAGTTTCCATAGCCCCAGTATCACAAGGACAGAAATGGAATTCATAGAAAGTATTCATAGAATGTATAGAATGTAGATAGATGATAGATAGATGATAGATAGATAGATAGATAGATAGATAGATAGATAGATAGATAGATGATAGAGGAGATTCACAAATAAATGGAAAAATAGATAAGATTGTTTATAAATGGAAAAGATAATTGCAATAGTAATGTAAATATTAATAATTAGATAGTGATATTTATAATTATAATAGTTATAGATAAAGGATAGGAAAGGATGATATACAGTCGCCCTTCCATTCTCTCGGACTTCAAGTCCGCAGTTTTGCGTATTCACGGAGGGGTGACCTCTGTTGGCGTGCGCATGCCCCATTTAAGCCTATGGGGCTTGAATATTGGCGAATCTCCATTTTCGCAGGGTATGAGTGTCCAGAATGGATTTCCCGCAAAAATGGAGGGCCAACTGTAGTATTAAGAGATATCCATGAAACAGAGGTGAGGAAGTCATTTATCACTTATACTGTATGCTTGTTGTTGGTATGTTTGTAAAATATGTATATGTTGTAGTTGTGTTGTATGTACAGGTGCTAAATGAATGTTTTGTTTTTATGTTGTTATTTTTTAAAAAAAATGCTATAAGAGGCTAAATCTAGTTCCCTTCCCCATTATATGATATTATATATTATTTATTTGTACCCTGCATTTTTCTCACTCTGGGACTCAAGCCAGTTTACAACAGTTAAAACAAATGTAGCAAAAAATATGCCAATGTTTGTTTGTTTTTTTTAAAAAAAACAGGTATACCTCATTTATCAAAATCTACATGTTCCTGGGCTTTACTTCTTTAACAGAACATTTGGTACCAGAGGCAGAAATAAAATGGAAAGAATAGGGATTGGTTCCTATACCCCATAAAAAAGAGAAGTTTGGTATGTTTAAGCAAACTTTTTATTCAAAATTGACAATATATACATGTGAAATGGAACAACCACTCAGGTAAACCTTGAATAAATAAATGAAATCATTTTGAACTTTCGAGATACCGCCTAAAGGTTCCTCCCAAAATGCTTCCAGGAAGGAACTTTTCTTTCACCAGCCTCCACTTTTTCTTGGCATCCATTTTGGTGGCAAAACTTAGACATCTATGCTTCTTTAGCATGCTGGTGAGACAGACATATCTGCTATCCCATTTTCTCTATTTTTTTGCTGTTCACACACAGACATAAGGGCTTCGGGAGACAGCTGATGTTTTAACTTGCCTGTTGTAGGCAGGCATGCAAAGCTACAATAGGGTCAACTAGAACAGAAACCTTAGGTTTTTGTGGATTTTTCAAGCTGTGAGGCCGTGTTCTAGAAGAATGTATTCCTGACATTTCACCTGCATCTATGGCTGGCATCTTAAGCGAATGCTGGCATGGAGGTGTGTGGGGTATATATACTGTGTGACCCTTGGTTGAGAGGATTAGCATGTAAATCTGTGTAAATCTCAACCAAGGGTCACACAGTATATATACCCCACACACCTCCATGTCACCATTCTCTGAAGATGCCAGCCACAGATGCAGGTGAAACGTCAGGAATATATTCTTCTAGAACATGGCCTCACAGCCTGAAAAACCCACAAAAACCTATGGATGCTGGCTGTGAAATCTTTGGACTTCACATAGAACAGAAACCCATTATTTCCCAAGTTGAAACTTTTATTGCATTGTATATTGAAGGCACACTGTTGCAACTAGACACCAAAAGTCTGTGTTTCTCCAGCCCTCCTTCACCATCCTCCCAATGCCAATGCTGAAAAAAAAGGTCCAGACAGACAATAAAGAGAAAATAGCAGGGGAGCTTTGCAGGTATAAAAAGGTGCTTTTTTGACACAGGCTTTAATTGAGGTTTGCCTATATAATTAAACTAGCCATACATGAAAACCAGTTAACAACATTAAAAGCAACAAATACAATCCTGATAGACAATCCAATATAATTCTTCAAGGCCCAGTCCCCTTGAGCAGTCAGGCTTCACAGGCCTATTAACATTTTTTAAAGGTTAACCTGCCTGCAGAAAGATAGCAAGGAAGGTATCATTTAACCTATTTGGAAAAAATAGCTTGGGAGCAGCCACCAAGAAGACTCTCTCCCATGCTCCCATCAGATGTACTTGTAAGGTGATGGGATAGAGAGAAGGGACTCTCTACAGGAACTCAGTACACAGGTGGATTCATAAGATTATGATGGTCCTTCAAATAACTAACCTGTAACTGAGTCCTATGGGGCTTTGCAGGTCATAAGCAGCACTTTGAATTGTGCCCAGAAACAAACCAGTGGCCAGTGGAACTGGTGCAAGAAGGGAGTTGCATGCTCCCTGTAGCGAGCCACAGTTAACCATTTGGCTGTTTTGCAATGTCAATTGCCATCAATTCCTTAAATTTCCAAACAGAATAAGAATGTTTAGACTTTCCAGTAGAAGGAAAGCATGGAGAGAACCATCCTAACCTCACTAGAGGTTTCCAAGGTTTGGGAACAGCCACCAAAAAGGCTCTTGTCTTCTTCCATCGAACAAACTGAGAAGACAAGAAAACCTAAACCCAACAAATATCCCATCCAAAATCAACTGCAAATTATTTCTGGCTGCCTGGAATGTCACTTCTGGCAGCTTCCAGGAACGACACCATGGCCTTCCAAGGATCCCATAGCAATGAAGATTATTTGAAGGACCATTATAATCCTATATGAGTCTGCCTGTGTGCTGAGTTCTTGCAGAGAGTGCCTGCTCTCTATCCCATTCTGCTAACCCCCTCAAAATGTGCCAACCTCTGTCTTCTGCCAACATTACACATGGTTGAATGTTTGCTTGTCAACACAGCTTCCATTTCTCACTTGGAAAGCCGACAATGTTCAAACGACAGATCCTCACCAACCCCAAGGTAAAAGCGAAATGCCAGCCAGCCTTACCTGCCGGCGTCTTCTGAACTTCTCAAAGGCTTCCTGTATGCTCTCAGCATCTGCTCTTTTGTCCTCCTTTTCCTCATCAGATCCTTCGAGGTAGACTGTGAAGGCACAGTAATTGCTCTTCGTTCCCAACTCCATTCTTCTTTAGCAGCTTCCACTAGAGAGAGGTTGCATTGCTTATTGGCCAAAAATTCTACTTTTTTTAATTCTCCCAACCCAAGGAAAAAAAAATGGAACAATATTGAGCATGACTCCTGCCCATGAAGCTCCATATCACACTGTCTGTTGCAGGGTTGGACAACTGTGGGGGGCTGGGGGCTGTATTAGCTCCCTAGGAAACCTTGGTGGGCCACATTTCTCCACTGATTCCACCACCACAAAATTGCCACCAAATACTGGTTTATTTACTGTTTTACATAAGGCATGTTCTGGGTCTAATATGGTCCTAAGGGGCCCAAACAAAGCCGGTGCATGTCCAGAGGAGGTGATCAGAATTGTGAAGGGTCTGGAAACCATTCCCTATGTGGAGAGTCTTAGGGAGCTGGGTATGTTTAGCTTGGAGAAGAGATGGTTAAGAGGTGCCATGATCACCCTGGTTAAATATTTGAAGGGATGTCATATTGAGGATGGAGCAAGCTTGTTTTTTGCTGCTCCAGAGAATAAGACCCATAGCAATGGATGGAAGCTACAGGAAAAGAGATTCCACCTCAACATTAGG
>CM034715.1:5022662-5038746 GCA_020142125.1 Phrynosoma platyrhinos | reverse complement strand
AGTGCAATGATGCTATGTTTTTCTTTCCCTTTGTTATATGGTATTGTACGGGAGGGGAAGGATAAGGAAATGCTTCGTAATTTTATTTGTAAAATTAATAAAAATAAAAATAAAAAAAAACCCGTTCCTTTTTACTTTCGGAAAATCCCAAAAGTAAAAAAGGGTGGGTTTTGTCTACTGTCTGTTTGGGTTAATGTCACATTAACCCCATCGTGTGTGGACAACTACCTGCTTTTGTGGGTTTTTCCCCCAGTTTTTAAATCCTGTTTCTGCATGGGATTTTTACAGTTTGCTCCCGTGTGATAAACTCCTATGTGGTTTTCAGATTTGACCACAAGAGGAACGCTGGCCTGTTTTCTCAGGCATGGTCACTGAGTCACAGGCTGATTATGATACCTCTCTTGTAAAAGCTGAACATAGTAATTATTCCATAATGTAGTGTGTAATGTTTTACGGAGCAAAATCATACAAAATACATCTGTCTCAAAGAGAGTGAAACCTAAAACTCCATGCAGGTGGGAGTATGCATTATATTCAGTTGCTTGAACATAATTATAAATTCAGTAAGAGATGGAGACTAAAGAATTGTGCAGAAGACTTCACAGAAAGTTGGATTTTCAGAAGGGATTTGGGGAGAGGGGTGTGTGCAAGGAGGTCCTTGGAGGTTGAAGGAATGGGGTAGGTTCAGCCCTAATGTCATTGAGAGTAAAGTAAAGACAGTTGATCTAAATTATTTTGGGAATGGAGTTATGACTGGAACGGTGGCAGCTGAGTCCTAACAACAAGAGAGCTATGAGTAAAAGATTGCGGTAGTCTAGGTGGGGTATAGACGAAGTGCTTTCTTTGGGGACAAAGAGGAAGGGCTGCATGCTATTCTTGGGATTTTGTACAGTTGATTGGCAATTCTTTGGAGTCAACCTACTGGGAGTCCCCATGGCACTGTAAAATAGCAGTAGCAGCTACATGTGTCAATAAAGTTAGTAAACAGTCAAAGCTATGTGTCAATAAAGTAAAAATAGGTCAAAACAGTATGTCAAAAATAAATAAAAAATATGTCAGAGTAAAGTAAAAATGTGTCAAAATAGTAAAAGCTCCAGAGAGAAATTGGATTTTCAGACAGGTGGAGTTTTCATCTTTCTCTCTCCATACTACCAAGAGACGCATAGGCTAAATACCTTCTTTTAGGTGGACCTGAAGCATTAATTGTGCCCTGGGAATTCTAGGAGGTTTGTTTTCATGTTTTCTGTGTCCATATTTTAGACAGGTGCTAGAAAGGTCCTCTCCAGTATTTGGATTCATACTCCAGTTGCTAGGTTCAGACGTACAGCAGCACATATAGAGACATGACTCTGTTCCATGATTTCTTCATAGATACTTATGGAACATGATGTCACTAGACTGGGCAAGAGTCAGAAGACAGAACAAGTTTACAAGGTCTTGTTCCAAGTTGGAAAGTTTTGAGCAACACTGAATTATTTGGCAGATATTATTTATATCACGTACCAAAGAGATCAACTTCCACTCGGTGCGTAGCATCATTTCTATTGTGAATTCAGCCATTCTGGACAATTCACTACTTGATCCTGCCTGTGAGGATTCATGTCATGCACATATAATCCTTAAAACTGCAGCTTGGAGCATTAGGGGCAAACTGTGTTTCCCCCTCCTTCCCATGTTTCTTTTTCTGTCTTTGTTTCTGTGTTCCTGTGAATATAGCATGCCTTGGGGGTCCAGATGAGGCAACTATGTTCAGGCATTGGCTTGAATGTGTCTGAAACTAAAACGGAGGACAGGACTGTGAGCCTGTATGTAAGCACTACCTGCCAGTGTCCCTGAGCTCATGGAAGTTAGGGGTAGGTTCACCCTTATGGGAACTTTACATTCAGCCTAATACAGTTCCAGAACTCTTTTCAGAACCCAGCACAAAGATCCAAGGGCCATCTGGGTGCTTCTGGATATTGAGGGAAGGGCTTATGCCCAAGCCCTACACATACTCAGGTGAGTTTCTAAACAGGGCTAGTGTGTAGAAGTAACCACTAAACCATAGTCTTGAATTGGGTTTGCAAGGGCGGACTGTCCAGTCTGAATGTCCCAGCAAGCAATGGCTAGTTTTCCCCAGAATAGAGATGAAGGGACTGCATCGAAATATCAAGAGGGAGACTGAGGTCCAAAACACACTGCAGAAATAATCCTATTTGAGGCAGCTTTAACTGCCCTGGCTCAGGGCTAGGGAAACCTGGGAATTGTAGATTATTTTGGCACCAGAGCTCTCTGACAGACAAGGCTAAATGTCTCACAAAACACCAGTTCCCAGAATTCCCTAGCATTGAGCCAGGGCATTTAGAGTGGTCTCAAACTGGATTATTTCTGCAGTGTGATTTAGACCTGAGACTTTAAGCTGATGACACTTCCCTGATAGCGTGAAGTATGAGCGTGTTTGCTCAAAAGATCAAGTTTCAGCTTTGTTATTGTTGTGTGCTTTCTGACTTGTGTTGACCCTAAGGCAAACTTATTATAGGGTTTTATAGAGCTGAGAGTATGTATTTGCCCAAGGTCACCCAGTAGGTTTCCAGGCCTAGTGGGGAATTGAACCCTAATCTCCAGAGTCATGTCCAATGTTCAAACCAATATACCACGCAGGCTTTCAGTTTCAGCTTAGCTACAGTTAAATACACATTTTAAAATCTGGTGATAATAACAGCTATATTTCATGTCAAATGAATTGCGCTTTATCTCCTTCTAATAGTCAAACCTTCAAATGCTATTGTTTGAGCCACAATCCTAGTTAATATCCTGCTTTGACAATTTTCTCTTTAATCAGCTTAAATATTGAAGCATTAGGCCTGACATTGATAGTCGGAGAGAAATTGCTTAGCATAAACAGTGCTACATATGTTGCGTTGGCTTCATGACTTTTGTTGGAATGAAGATAATGTTTGCAAAAGAAACAGCCATTTCATTGTTGTCTTGCATCAGATTCATAGAAGCACAAAAGTGGAAGGCACTTAAAGGGTCACCTAGTTGAAACCCCAGCACTTTTGAGAGATGACCATCGAACAGGTTTTTCAAGACTCCAAAGGAGAATCCACCACTGTCTGAGAGGTTTATTTCACTATCAAAGTGCTTTTACTGTCAATTTCTTCCTATTGTTTAGGTGGAATATCTTTTCTTGCAATCTGAATCCACTACTCTGTGTCCTATTCTCTGGAGCAGCAGGAAACAAGCCTTAATATGACATCCCTTCAGATATTTAAAGATGGCTATGATATCACCTCTTAATCTTCTCTTCTTCAAGCTAAACATATGTAACTCCCTAAACTATCCCTTATTGGGCTTGATTTCCAGACCTCTTACCTCCTTAGTTGCCATCCTCTGGATTTGTTCCATCTTGTCAATATCACTCTTGTTTTTCTTCTTGCAGACACTCCATTGGGAATAACATTACCTGCTTCCATTATGTATTGTAAAAGGCTCCAGGAAGTAAATTGCTATGTTGCAGTAAAAAACAGTTTGTGGTTGAAATCTCAAGTCCAGTATAGTAAATTATCTATGTGCGTATGACTAAGAGGGAGAGTAGTAACTAGAAGATTCTCAATGAAATCTTAGTTTCTACCACAAACTCCCAAGTATTATTGCTTGGATTATATAATGTCAAGATTAGCTGAGTTCTAGCCTTTCCCATGAAAGGTATGAACCTCCTAAAGCTATCATTGTAGAAGGGATCACTCCCTAGTAAGTTGGGAGAATTGAACCCATATGACAAACAATTAGAGGGCAAATCACTTAGAATCATAGAGTTGGAAGAGACACCAAGAGCCATCCAGTCCAACCCCATTCTGCCATGCAGGAATTCACAATCAAAGCATTCCCAACACAAAGAAGGAAACTCCACCACTCTCCAAGAAGTGTGTTCTGAATGTCAGGAAGTTCTTCCTAATGTTGAAGTGGAATCTCTTTTCCTGTAGCTTCCATCCATTGTTCCAGGTCCTATTCTCTGGAGCAGCAGAAAACAAGCTTGCTCCATTCTTAATATGACATCCCTTCAAATACTTAAACAGGGCTGTCATATCACCTCTTAACTTTCTCTTCTTCAAGCTAAACATACCAAGCTCCCTAAGTCCCTCCTCATAGGGCACAGAAGCATAGAGTTGGAAGAGACCCCAAAGGCCATTCAATCCAGCCCCATTCTGCCATGCAGGAAGACACACTCAAACCACTCCCAACAGATGGCCATCCAGCCTTTGTTTAAAAACCTCCAAAGAAGGAGACTTCACCACACTCTGAGGCAACATATTCTTATGGTGACCATTGAACAAGGAAACAACTGGGAAGATACTGGCTAGAGTGGGAGCCAGCTGTGGCCTGGTTGCAAAGGCAAGAAAGAAACAGATGGCTTATCTGTGCAAGTCCTGGCAATCTTGCTGAGCATCCTGGAAATTTGCCAAGGCAATGCTTATAAAGAAAGAAGGGACCAATGAAGAAGCAACTCGTTTTTCCTTGTGCGGATATCAGAGCATAAGGATTATATGTGAAGAGGCAGCCGTGGGTGCAAGAAACCCTTTCTGTTGATCTGAAGCTACAAAGGGATGAAGGTGTCAATAAAAGAAACTTGTGGTCTGGACCCAAGGAACAGTGACGTATTAGAGAAAAGCCTTGAAAAGGAACCTGCCCCAGTACACAGCGGCTTGCAATGACACTGGCTGTCTTGATGGGTTTGAAATAAAAAATGATTATATGTCTTGAAGCCCTTTAACACTCTGGAGGTGCTTCTACATTCTTAAGTAATTCTGAGTACATGATCTAGCCAGTCGTATGCTGAGAAGTGAATCGGAGGCCAAGCTTGCATAAAGCAATTTCAGTGTGTGTGCTAGTCTCCTTTTATGGCGGAGGGATGGATAAATTCAGACAGAATGAAAACATCAGCAGCGCAGTCTGAGAGGGAGACAGATCAATTTTGCTAGAAAGGCAGATAAATCCAACATCCTGTTCTTCCTGGAACAGCTGCAGGGCAAATGTTTTAATTTTAGTATAATTTGCAGCTATGGGCGAGTGTCTGTCTATAAACACAGTTGTCTGTTTGATAAGTAGTCTAATGAATGCTAAGCTGGGAAAGGGAGATATTTAGCTCAAAACTGTGAACCCCAGTGTGGTTGGTACGCTGGGTATTCACTCCACCAGTAGCACAGATCTTTTCTTGTGTGACAGAGCTTTGCTTTACCATGTCCTTTCCACCAAGATGCATGTTTTTGGATGAATAGTAAACATCCTTGGTCCAACAAGCCTCTTCAGGGTCTGTGTTGTAAGTGAAGCAAGTTATCAATGGCACCTTGTGCAAAGTGGCCACAATGATGAATGCATCTGCAAATGACTGTAAACGGAGCCTGCTGTTCTCTTTGGTGATCCCCACACACACAGTCGTGATGAGACAATATACACATTTTTAAGGAGCCAAAGTGATATCATTTGTCACTGAAAATAAAACCGTCTGTGGTGGTAGCAATAATAATTGTTCGAAGTGTTTGGATCCAGTACATCAACCCATTTCCCAAATAGATAGTGGCTGTGGAATAGAAGTTAGGGACATTGGAATACAGAAGCTGTCTGTTTCTGTCCCCTTGACATTGGTGAAAAATAGGACCATAGAAAACTCCCTTATCAAACCCCTGATCCGTTTAAGAGCAGCATTATTCTGCCTGACTGTGACTTTTCAAGGGCTTGGGGAGAGGAATCTTCTGCGTTGCTGGCCACTTCTTTTAAAGTGAAGATACAAAGACAACATCTGACAACTTCTGTATACAAAACATGTGCCGTGCCCATGAAATTTAGAAATGGAAATCATTTATATTATGTCACTAAAATTCAGGGATGGGGCAAAAGTAGATTCCCAGGAGTCCCATTTTGCCCCCTAAAAAGAAAAGCTCAGGAGGTTGGACTGGATTGCCCTGTGGTTTCTTCCAACTCTGTGATTCTATGCAAGTTTTCCAAACATCTATTGCAGTGACTAGTGGACCTATGGCCAGGACCTGTCAGGGGCCTGGAGAAGCTGAAATTGGGTCTTCAAACCCTAGAGAGTCCCACCCCTGACTTAGAGTTCTTCATAGTCCCATATCTTCTGTGAAAGACATTTGGCTAATTTCTTTGAGCCTTCTTGCGTTCCATGGGTTTTGCGGTCATGCTGCAATGTTTCAAAAACAGACAACATATGAATTTTAAAAACTATAAAGCCAACGCAAGTAGAACTACAGGCCTTTGGTATGCCTTCTGGGAAAGGGAAACTCAAATGCTATTCAAAAGACGTCTGCCATGAATTGCGGTTACCTTGCCACACCCGTGTCTGAACTCTCTCGTATTGTGTCTAGATCAAGGGAAGTAATAGTGCCACTCTATTCTTCTTTGGTCAGGCCTCACCTGGAACACTGTGTCCAGTTCTGGGCACCTCAATTCAAAAAAGATGTGGAGAAACTGGAGTGTGTCCAAAGGAGGGAGACTAAAATGGTGAAGGGTCTGGAAACCATAAAGCCCTATGAGGAATGACTTAGGGAGCTGGGTATGTTTAGCCTAGAGAAGAAACGGTTAAGAGGTGATATAATAGCCCTGTTTAAGTATTTGAAGGGATGTCCTATTGAGGATGGAATAAGCTTGTTTTCTGCTGCTCCAGAGAATAGGACTCGGAACAATGGATGCAAGCTTAAGGAAAAGAGATTCCACCTCAACATTAGGAAGAACTTCCTGACAGTGAGAGCTGGTTGACAATGGAGCATACTCCCTCCGAGAGTGGTGGAGTCTCCTTCTTTAGAGGTCTTTATACAGTGGCTGGATGGCCATCTCTTGGGAATGCTTTCATTGTAAGTTCCTGCATGGCAGGGGGTTGGACTGGATGGCCCTTGGGGTCTCTTCTAACCCTATGATTCCTTTGACCAAGCCACTTCTTTGATAGCTCAGGTAGGGGGACACATACACTTGACTATCGTAAGTAAGCTGTGGCCCAACAGTCAGTGGGTTTGGCATTGGTGAGGGAATGGTCCATCCAGTAAATGATCCAGTGTTATAAAAAGGCCACAGATGTTACTAGTCTGCTGTTGTGGCAAAAGAGAGCTGTGCCATACACAGAAGAAGATTCTCCCCTCCCATGGATTCCTGCCAACAATTCATGCCAACAGCTACCAAGCTACTGTTTAAATACAGATTGGAGTTGTGGTTTTATTACATTTGCACTCTGCTTTTCGAAAAGGATTGACTTAAAGCAATTCACTGTAGAATGACTGTAAAATGACAGTAGTGGATTTGTGTCTGTCAGTCTCCTGGTCCCTAATAGTTGGTAGTACTGCCATAACTACAAGGTCTTCCTTCCAAAAGAAGAAGGCAGGAGATGGACACTAGCCAAGTGCAGAGATCTCAATCTGCAGAAGCAGACTTTCTTCTGATTTGCAAACTTTTTTTGCCTTTGGTTCTAGAGGGAAATGAGTCAGTATACCAAACCGTCTAAATTAGAGGCTTGTCCTATAAGCGTTAGCAGCCGCTGTCCTCTGACTTAAAAGAATATGATGAAGCTATCACAAAGGTTTATGGATTTTCTTTAACCCTAGGTGGTTGGCTATGTCAGATTACAACCAAGTCCTCTTTTTCTTGACGCAAAAAGAGCAGATCTCCAAAGGGCCCACAATCTAAAACTTGTACGCATCTCGATTTGATAACATGAAATATCTAAAGGCATGAAAAGTGTTGGACTCTGACAGTGAGCTGGATTTGATATCTCTATTTGGTTTAAGCACAAAAACAGCAGCTGTGCCTTTTTCCCAAGTTTCCCCGACTCCCGCTTTTAACATGCCTGTGTGTCATCTCTTGATGTGATAAAACTCCTAGGAATGAATGGACAGGCTTGGTTATGAGGAAGATGATGGGTGTGGAGCATTTATCCCTTCCCTGAACTCAGTCAGCTAAATTTGGTGCAGGTTTTTTGGAGATAAGAGAATATTTCATCTTCTAAAGACTGGGACTGGGGGGGACTATCCAATTATCACTTGAGAGAGGTGTTCTGTTGTTTTTTTAAACCCTAATTTTGCTTTATCAAAAACCTAATTTGTTCTGTGTAGTTGGTATGGATTCCTTTTAAACTTCTTTTCCTCATTTGTAATTTGCCCAGGATTGCTTTTATGTTAGCTCTGAACTTTTCACTATGTAAATATAAAATTAAACTCAACGTAGCTTTATAATTAGGTTCTCAAATTAGTTATTTGCAAATCAAGAATTTGCTACAGCATAACTTGTTTGTGGTTATTATTGTGGGATAGAGAGGGGGGAGCAACAGTGTTTTGTAATAAGAAGAAGAAGAAGAAGAAGAAGATTTATTTCTAGCCCGCCTATTTCCAAAGGGAATTAAAGCGGGTTACAAGCATAAAATAAAAGAATACAATAAGAAAACAATAACATAGAAGTTGCATAAAAACCAAATACATGGGGAGAGGGCTATTCTGGGAAGGCCTGTCGGAAGAGATCCGTCTTAAGTGCCTTTTTAAACTTTTGTAAAATTTTGTTTTACCCACCACCTGGAAGATGTTCTTATTCACCCCAAGCAAGTGATATATTTCATCCTGTCCTTGGTTCAATATACTCTCTGGATATTATTTGTGAAATAACATTTTCTTAATGTAAAAACCCCAGTTTAGATATTAATTTATCCCTGAGTCCCACCTGGAACATCAGGGTTTCGTTAATGGATGATAGTCTCTTATCCCACACATTTTCCAAGTTGCTCAAGGCAGCTTGGTCTGTCCACCACCATCTTTATTTTCACAACAAGCCTGTGAGGTAGGCTAGGCTCAGAGATGGTAGCTATCAAGAAGTCACAGGCTTTGATATCTCTGTTTGGTTTAAGCACAAGAACAGCAGCTGTGGCTGCTTCCTGGCTGCATACGGATATAAACCTCAGTCTCTTTGGTGGCTTTTAACCATGCCCACAAGACTCTGTCTGTGCCTTTATTAGGATCATTAAATGTCACAAGCATGGAAGCTTCATAACCTGTCTCTTATTGTTTTGATTGTCTCCCCTTTAGAAGATAAAAAAGGAAACGTTCAAAGCAGTCCAAAAATAATAATTAAGGCTTATATCACTGATGTCTGTTAATCAGTGTTGACTGGGTAGAAGGCTTCCATTTCAATCTGTTTTTAGTTTCTTTAATCCTCCTGTAACCATAAGAGGTTAGGGTTCATTATATTCATTATATTTCATGCATAATGTGCATAATTCTTTTGCTTACCCAGACTGTACTCCATGCATCTGAAGGAATGGACTGTAGCCCACAAAAGTTTGCGTTGAAATAAGTCAGTCTGGAAAGGTGCCCAAGACTAGTTTTCTTTTTCCCTTCACTTATTATTGGTGCTGTCGTTGTGTGCCTTCAAATCATTACCGACTTATGCCACTTATACATGAACCCTATAGTCGGTAATGATTTGAAGGTACACAACGACAGCACATGGAGGCACACGGAGGCAAATCCCATGCAGAAACGGGATTTTAAAATCTGCTAAACACCCGCAAATGCGAGTTGTTTTTCAGACGTGTTGGCAGAAAGAGAAATAACGTGAAAATAACTCGAACGGAAGGTCGACAAAAATCACTCCTTTCTACATCCAGAATTTCCCGAAAGTAAAAAGGAGCGGATTTTGTCGGCTTTCCATTTGGGTTATTTTCGCGTTATTTCTCTTTCATGCAAACGTCATCTGAAAATCAACCCGCATTCGTGGGTTTTTTCTACTTTTTGTTCGGGTTAACCCCGAACGTCATGTGAAAAATCTAGTTTTTCACTTTAAATCTAGTTTGTGCATGGGATTCATCCCATGTGATAAACTTTTGTTCTACAGTAGCAACTCTGAGATAACGGCAAGTATTCTGGGAGATGGAAATGTACTGTTTTTGTGTACTGCCATTTCTAATATCAGATTCATATTCATTTCTTTCTCTTGCGTAGATAATTCCTGGAGGGTTCACATGTTTCTCATTTTTAATATTGACAATTTTGTCCAGACAGAGTGATGTGCATGTATAAAACACGGAGGCTAAACTCGGAGGCAAGGGAATGCCACTGAGAATGTCTAGGAACACCCTTGCGTCATAAGCCTGGTATGTACCTATTAAAACATTAATGCTTTATAAATAGTAGTTTGCTTGCTGTGACAAGTAAACATTTGCTTCCTGATCCTACTGACCAGGCTCAGAGACATTAATATTACTCTACTGGTATGGCTGTAGCTCCAATGTACCTACATGCAGAAGGTCCCATTTTCAATTTCTGGCATATCTAGCTTTTAAAAGGCTAAGAAAGCAAAGGTTGGAAAGGACTTTGGCTTGAGACAGCAGAGGGGCATTGCCAGGGAAAGAAGACACTAACAGATCAGACCCAGCAAAAGGCAGGTTCATATATTCTGACAGCAGCCACACAGCAAGCTTTAAAAGCTCTTGCCTCCGTCTGATATTTGTGAATCTAGTTTACAAGACTGAGCAAGAAAGCTTCTGCACTTTGCAGTCTTGGGTTGCAAGGTTGCCAGTTTTGAAAAGGGCAATACATGGACAGACCTATGGAAGGTCCACTTGTGAGAAGCCTTCCTCTTGTGAGAATTTCAAGCTCCCATGATATCACATATCCTGTGGGAGCCCCTAAACTCTTGCAGTTGTCCACCCATTGTGAACGGAAGAATTTTATTGCCACTGGTCAGAGCATAGGGTCCTGGGTACTGACCAGACCCACAACAGGCCCACTCCCTAATTTGTAATTTGAGCACCATGTTTTTGACCGGTATGTAGAGAGATCTTGTAGCACTTTTGAGATTAGCTGAAATGAAGAAGTTGGCAGCATGAGCTTTCGTAGACTTCAGCCTACTTCCTCAGATGTTTCTGACCAGTACGCCAAAATAGAGGATTTGGGGCCTCGTGTTTAATACTTGCAAGAAACAAGCTGTTGTTGCTCTTCCTGTGTGCTCTCAAGTCATTTCCAACTTATGATGACACTATCATGGGGTTTTTGTGGCAAGATTTGTTCAGAAGAGTTTAGCCATTGCTTTCCCCTGAGGATGAGACTTACCCAGGGTCACCCAGTGGGTTTCATGGTTGAGTGTTGAATTGAACCCTAATTTCCAGAGTCCTAGTCCAACACTAAAACCACTACTCAACGCTGGCTCTCTTGCCCAGCCTTTAAATCTCCTTCTTTGGAGGTCTTTAAACAGAGGCTGGATGGCCATCTGTTGGGGATGCTTTGATTTTGAGTTCCTGCATGGCAGAATGGGGTTGGACTGGATGGCCCTTGGGGTCTCTTCCAACTCTATGATTCCAAATACAGGACATCCCTTACAATACAGAACACTTGGCAACCCTATTGTATCTTAAAGCCTGGGAGTGCAGATTTAAGTCTTCAGGTCTATGTGTACTAGGGAATACAGGCACCGTCTCTCTCTCTCTCTCTCTGGACGTTATCACACTGGGTCTAAAGCGGCACCATCCCTGCATCATGCCGGCATCATGCCGGCTCCCTGGATCCTGTGATCACACGACGTCGCGGCAAACCCCGCCCATCCCTGGATCATCCCTGCGCCATCCCTGCATCATCCCAGCTCTTTTGAATTCCGGGATCTTCAGGAATTACAGCTGCCATGGCCAGAATCAACCCAGCACCAGTCCGGTATGATGCTGCTTTCTTTCTGACGACAGGGGTCCATTCCAGAATGGTGCTGGGTTGATTCCAGGCAGATTTTCTTGCCGCTTTGAGACCCTAGGTGTGATAACGTCCTCTGTCTTTGTGTGTTTTCTACAAGCTGATGTATGCTTTGCTCTCAATCTCCCACGTCTCATATTGATCCTGTATAGCTTGTGTACTGCACCCAGTTGCTTTCTGTTCCCAGAGAGGCTTTATCAGCGATGGTGCCAGGCAGTTACTGTTCCCCATCAGCAATCTCATTTTCTGGGTGTAGGCAAGGCTGTGATTTGTGCCAATTGATGATAAGGTTCTTGGTTCCTTGGCAACCACACACATGTCTACACAAGCACAAATTTGCCCCACTGGAGTAGCAGTGACAATCCTGAATGTCTCCAAATTAGTACCCTGTTAGCCTCCTTTCCTACCCACCCGCTATGACTCAGTGTTAACCTTGTATGTTTCAGCAGTTAAACCGGTGGAACTCATACACATTGTCTGCAATTGAGGACTGACTTATTTCTGTTTTTTTTTAGACTTTGCTCCTTGTAAGGTATGGTCATGCCATGTGTCTTCTTCCTAACTTTACTTGGAGCAGAAGTGACCAGCAAATCCTCTGACAGTTTGGTATGTATTATGCATCGCTGTTTTTGTGATGAATTAAGAAAGTATTTGAAAAAAAACAAAACAGACAGGTTTTAGCAAAGGACTTTTACTCACTGGCTTTACACACCCAGAATTTTATAAACTCAATAGCTTCTTACCCTTTCATTTCATTGCTCATAAAGGGCTGTCCATGCCCAGTGCCACTTTCCACTGGTTGCAAGTCAGCGCCAAATCTTCCCCATTAATAAAGACAATGGAGTTTATCAGATGGGAGGCTAAATGCCTAAACCCTGTGCAGAAATGGGATTTAAATCCCGGAAAAATCCTGCAAAAGTGGGATCGTTTTCAGACTCATTGGGTGTTTTGAGCATTAATGCGAAAATAACCCGCACAGAAAATGGACAAAATCAATCTCTTTTTACTTTCGGGATTCTCCCAAAAGTAAAAAGAGGCCGATTTTGTCCACTTTCTGTACAGTCTATTTTCATCTTAATGCTCAGTACTCCGATGTTATGTGAAAACGATCCTGCTTTTGCAGGATTTTCCCATTTTAAATCCCATTTCTGTATGGATAAACCCAATGTGATAAACTCCAATAATGGCATTGACTGGACTCTGACTGCTCAGTTGTCAACCAGGAAGATGCTATCCTGGGGCTTGTTTATAACACAGGCCTGCGATTTATTTATTTTTTCAATATTGTAACTGTTTTTCATGTATTTTGTGGTGCTGAATTTGGAAAACACAAGAAAAATGTTGTCCCACACACAGTTCTTTCACAAATTGGATTTTTTTTTTTATCAATTCAGTTTTTACTCAGCTTTGGTTAAGTACAGAGGCTGATGTTCCAGTCTGATTTATTTTAGCGATTTTGAACAGGTTTTTGGTGTTTCATATCAGCGAATTAAAGGTGTTTTGAAGGTCTGTTAGAATACTTAAACTCCTTTCTTACTCTTTGCCGGATAATTCTTTAAAGAATCATTTCTAAAAATGTCAAAGCAAATTGTGAAAAATCGGTATGTGATGAGGCAAATCTGAGGTCATTTCTGGATTTAGAATGCCAATTTCCTATAAAACCAGCATACATTTTTAAAAGGTTTTATAACCCTCAATTTTGTAGGCATGCTGAAGAAATCATAGTGTCTGGATTGTATATTTATGATTGATTTGCATCTTCAGAAATACATATCTGAATAAACTATGGTCTGGAGCTATTCTCCCCCACCCCCCATTGGCATCCACATACACCAAGCCCCATATACCTCAATTTTCTTCTGCAACCATTCTCAAAATGGCAGCAGGAAAAGATGCACCTTCACAGAAAGTGAAATGCATCTCTTCCTGTTGCCATTTTGATACTGGCTGCAGAACAAAATGAAATAATTTGGTGTACTATGGGGTTCTGGACTGGGGTGGGGAAGGGATGTTTTTCCAACTTTTCATGCATTTGGGAGATTTTCTGCATGATATAAGGCCAAAAAATTGACTGGAAATTGCTCTGAAATTTTTTAATAAAATGAAAGGGGGGCAGTTGTGGGGCATTGGGGGACAGACAGGTCAAGGGATCACACTTTGCTCATGCGTTTTAAGGGGAGGAGAGTGGTTGAAGTTTGGGTTTTTAGATAATGATGCTCACATATTGCCATCTTGCCCAAGGGCAAAGTAAGAGAGTTCACACCAAGATTTATTGTTCCAACATGCTTTGAACTCTTTTAGTTATACAAGTCCTTTGGGAAATTCTGAATAGTACATTAACAGATTCATTTGTCTTTGCTACTTACTGTCCTGCAGTAGTGATAGTGTGCCTCATTGCTCTTGGTAGCTCATCCAGGGTTCCCATTTTGTTAGATACCATCCAAGAAGAGTATTGTTTTCTGTGTATAAGTGGAGGAGACATCCATCTTATTAGAAAGTAATGCCTGCTGTCATTGTCGTAGTGTGCTTTCAAGTCGTTTTGGACTTACGGCAACCCTAAGGCTAACCTATCATGGGGTTTTCTTGGCAAGTTTCTTCAGAGGGGGTTTGCCATTGCCATCCTCTGAGGCTGAGAGAATGTGACTTGTCCGGGGACACCCAGTGGGTTTCCATGGCCAAGATGGGACTCGAACCCTGGTCTCCGGAGTCATATTCCAACAGTCAAACCACTACACCGCACTGGTTTATTTTATAAATATAGGACAAGTGGGAGAAGGCTATATTTTAGATATCCTGATCCGAAGATGTTTAAACATGGTTGAACATCTGTTGTTGTCATCTTGTGGATTGCAGAAGCCAATGTAGGCTAAGCAAGACTTCCAGGTTCTCAATTACAGAATTACTCTCCTTTTCTTCCCTGTCACTAGTTCAAAAGAGAAGAAATTACTCAAAACAAGCAGATCAGTATTAATCTTTGAACTTCCATCATTTATCCAGATTTCCTCAGTACAGAATTATTTACCATTGTTTTCTAAAACAGTATTTATACAACCCTAATTTATACATGGAACAGTAAAAATGAGGAGGCTGCCTCCTGCACTGCAGGAGAGTCCACACATCCTGAAAGTAATCCATTTTGTGTTTTTTCAGCTTGCATGTGCACTAGTCCTCCCTCTCTGTCCTTCCATCGGATGGATGAAGCCTGCCCCGATCATTGCAAGTTTGATTTACAAAGCCGATCAAGGCTGAATGATATACTTTTTGCCCCCATGTGTGCTTTTAATCTCCTTTACCTGTTTGTTTGTGGATGACTCATCATATTTGTCTTGATTTAGAGCCTCAAAGGATCGGGATGGTTTACTCGTATTGTGTGATGACAAGAATTCCCTGAGCCAGAAGCTAGCGCTCTAATTTTAGAAGACACTTCCTTCATCTTTCACTGAAGTAAATACGCTTCCTTGTAAGAGCATTACCATCCCTAGCAGCACTAGGCTGCCCTCTCCATCTTGTATTGCACAAACACATACAGGAATGCCTCAGTTAATAAAGTAGATGCATTCCTGGACATTGCTTCTTTAATGGAAAATGTACCAGAGGTAGAACTAACATGGAAGACTAGGGATAAGTTCCTGTACCACCAAAAAGAAAGAAAGAAAGAAAGAAAGTGTTTCACCAAACTTTTCTTTCACAACTAACAACATAGATATGAAATAAGGTAAGCTGTTCAAGCTTTAGCATAAGTAAGCAAAAACATTCTGAACCTTCTACAGACCACTTGAAAGCAGCTTCCAAAATGCATCCAGAGATTTTTTTTTCTTTTGTTAGCTTCTGGTTTGGTTATGATTTTTCATGGCCAGACCTATAGCTCCAAGCTTTTTTTAAAAAAGCATACTGGGAATTGCTGGTGAAGGAAGCTATTTTCTCCCTTTCTCTCTGTTTTGCTGTTCATGCATGCTCAATAAGGGATTGTGGAAGGAATTGTTGTTTCTCATATTATGGGCAAGTGCACATAGTTACAGTACATTCAGCTAGAGCAGAATCCCTGTCTTTCCCAGCTCAAGCTTTATTGCATTGTTTAGTGCAAACATGCTGCTGCAACCAGACAGCAAAAGTCTGTTTCTCTTAGTTCTCTGTCTTCCTCCAGTGCTGTTCCTGCTAAAAAAGTCTTCATGTTAGATGAAGGACAAGGAAGAAAATTAGGGCAGATGTTAAAAGGCTTTGTAAAAAGGATCTTCTTTGTCAGAGACTTTGTTATCTTAGGAATCCTTGCATACGCTCATGCATGTGTAGTTGGGTTTCAGCTACTAGTCTTAGAATCATAGAGTTGGAAGAGACCATGAGGGTCATCCAGTCCAACCCCCTGCCATGCAGGAACTCAA
>CM034715.1:4997507-5022562 GCA_020142125.1 Phrynosoma platyrhinos | reverse complement strand
TAGTGTTGAAATGTGTGTAGTGTGCCAGGAAACCATTGTCTCTGTTCAAGCAACTGCTGATGGACTGGAATCTATGGATACATTCCAATTCTGCTGTTTCTCCTTCTAGCCTTCCTTTGTAGTTCTTTTGTTCAAGGACCACTGTTCTGAGGTCAGAGATGAAATGTCCGGGAAGACTGAAGTGTTCTGCAACTGCAACTGGTGTATTCCTATTCCTAATGTCTGGTTTATGATCGTTTATCCTCTGACGCAGTCTGGCCTGTTTTCCCAATGTAGAGTGCTGAAGGGCATTGCTGACATATTATGGCAGGGGTAGGCAACCTTTCCCCTTTAAGGGCCGAGGAACTTCAGCTCCCAGAATCCCAGGAGCTATTGGCCAACATGGCTGAGGCTTCTGGGAGCTGAAGTCCCTTGGCCCTTAAAGGGGAAAGGTTGCCTACCCCTGTATTATGGCATAAACAACATTGGAGGATGAACAGGTGAAAGCTCCTCTAATATTGTGGGTGATGCCATTAGGTTATGTGATGACATTTCCTGAATAGATGTGTGGGCAGAGTTGGCATCTGGGTTTGCGGCAAGGCTTTGTAGCGGTGTCCACATCTGTGTTGTGTGTCCTTCTGTCAATAAGTAACTGTTTGAGGTCTGGAGGTGGTCTGGAGGCCACCAAGAGTCCTTGAAAGAGTAGCAGTATTGTCCAGAATGGGTTTCAGTTCATTGATCTGAGTGGTCTCAGTTGGGAGCTGCACTAGTGGGGTTCTGTCTCCAGTCTGTTCTGTAATAGATTAGTCCTGGGTACAAGTCTTGCCTTGTTTATTTATCTTTTTACTTCATATGGTGGGTACTGTAGCTTGAGGAAATAAAAAAAGGGAACCTGTAAACAAATCCTAGCAGATACCAAAGACCCACTGTAACTATTAACTGGCAGAGGGAATTTCAAGTTGGAAGCTTTTCTTTTCTTTTCTTAACACTTTACAGAAGGTTTTTATGGCAAGATCTTGGGCCAACTTCCTGTCAGATAGTGACAAGGATGCATATGGCAGTAGACACTGTAATCTGGGCACATTTTGGTGTTTTCCATAAAAGAGCAGCTCTTAGCAGTGTGTGTGCATTTGTGTGTTCAGGCACGTGCGCATAAGCCCTCCTCCATAACCTCATCCCTTGTTTTCAAAATGTCACACATGGTGTTGACAAGGAATATATGGAGTGTGTTTCCTCTTGGCGGCATTCATGTCTGAAGAAGGGCTGGCGTATTTGTGATCCTCTGCATACACAGGCACCAAATGAGTAGTCCTTGAAAGAGCATATGTAGCTTTGCGCTTGGTTTTATAGCCTGAGATTCCGCAAAGTTAAATCCAGAGAAAAGAGATTTGAAGGGCAGCCTTTTGAAACCTTCCTTTTCTTATGCCAGTGCAAACCGTATCTGCAACGAGGTTAGCCACTTTGCAAATGTTGCTCGGGTTACTCATGGCGCCAGCAAGAAGAGTTGCATGGTCACAATGACACCACTGTCTACTCCATATTCTGCAGAGAGAGAAGGAACAAGTAGATCAGGAACTACTGGTAATTTCTTTTGGTAGATCAGCAAACACATTTCTGTTCAACTCCCAATTATTTTGGAAGAACCAAAAATATTATCTGCCACCTGACTGTAGGCTGGAGAAGGAACTACCAAGAATGGATTGTTTGTGGAAGTCTTGCCCTCTGCTGGACTAGTGGCCAAAATGCTCCAAACACATTTGTCACATGTGTGTGCTGTGTGCCTTCAAGTCTTTGGAGATTTTTAAACAGAGTCTGGATGGCTGTCTGTTGGGGGTGCTTTGACTGTATGTTTCTGCATGGCAGGAACTGGACTGGCTGGCCCTTGAGGTCTCTTCTGACTATGATTCTAAGTCATTTCTGACATATGGTGACCCTAAGGCAAATCTATCATGGGGCTTTCTTGGCAAATTTGTTCAGGTTTGCCATTGCCTTCCCCTGAGGCTGAGAGCATGTGACTTGCCCAACGTCACCAGTCAGTTTCATAGCCAAGCAGGGAATGGAACCCTGGTCTTCAGAGTCATTGTCCAACACTCAAACCACTATGCCATATCCTTGAAATATATTCATACTGTCCCAACCCAGCAGCATCTGGGTTTCATAGCTGGGAGGATATGTGAACCAGCTCTCTATAGTAAAACTGTAAGACATTCTCTGCTACTCCAGGCTGTATGCCGTAACTTGCTTCACACACTTGTTTTTGCCCTTGTGCCAAAACCCTTGTCTGCCATTGTATAAAATTTGGCATAAATGCATGTGTGTGGATAGTATTTGGTAAACCCAGATCTGTATTGGCAGTGAAAGTCTCTGTAGATGTGCATCATTCTAAGAAAGGGACATATGTCTCAGTTATATCCATGGTCCCTCCTTACTTTTTGCATATTCTTGGTCTAAGATATTGAGAGACTCAAACCTTCTTGCAACAAATACGTATGAAGTAAATCCACTTTCAAGAAACCTGTCATGCAATAGACAGCAGCACCTTTAGACAACCAACCAGTCAGTTTGATTGAGAATCAACAGAACTTTATTGGAAGATCCATAGGTCAGACATATCTACCAGACGTTTTAGCTGAGACTGAAGATTCCCCCTCCCTACAGCCAGTAAAAGAATGTGCAAAAGCCCACGCATTCACCCCCCCTTCTCTCTCAAAACAAATCCTGCATTCCCAGCTAGAAGAGCCCAGCACTCAAGGTCAGCAGATAAGGCACCTGGACTACTAACTCCTCTAACCCAACCTCCCATTATCCCCACACTAAACTACATATCTGATAGAATACTACCAGGATTCTAACAAAACCTGATTCAGCACACTGGCTCCTGTTGTTTTGTGTATCCCAGTTCTCAGAGCAGTGAAAAGTTAATGGGGTGCAGATGCTTCCTGCTCTCTTTTTCAAATGAGGACACAAGAAGTTTGTGATAGGTTTTTATGGGTTTTTCAGGCTGTGAGGCCATGTTCTAGAAGAATGTATTCCTGACATTTCGCCTGCATCTGTGGCTGGCATCTTCAGAGAATGATGGCATGGAGGTGTGTGGGGTATATATACTATGTGACCCTTGGTTAAGATTTACACAGATTTACATGCTAATCCTCTCAACCAGGGGTCAAACAGTATATATACCGCACACACCTCCATGCCACCATTCTTGAAGATGCCAGGCACAGATGCAGGCGAAACGTCAGGAATACATTCTTCTAGAACACAGCCTCACAGCCTGAAAAACCCACAAAAACCTATGGAAGCTGGCCGTGAAAGCCTTTGACTTCACAAGTTTGTGAAATTTTGTAATCTTTGTGTTTATTTACATTTCTATATTATAAATTGCATTTGTAGAGCAGGCATACATGACAGCGTAGCATTAAACAGTCTGGGAAATGTAAGTCACTGTTTCTGCAACAGAATTCTAGGATTGCCGCAAGCATCCTGTGATGTTTCTAGAATCAACTCCAGTCTCCTGTCTCTTTTCCGTATCCTCCAAAAATTGCTGGTTTAATCTTTTATGTGTACAGGTGTAGTGACTTCATTCCTAGCCTCAGGAGATGGGGAAGAATAGCTGTCCTTTTCAGAACAACTATTGAAAGCCTTCATCTTAATGTCCCTTACAGAGCAAAGGTCTGAGCAACTCATCTATGACTGTTTGCCAGTCAAAGACTCTGAGCAGGAGTGGTCCAGGCAAGCTATGCTCACAGAATACCATTCACAGAAATTACAGAGTCAGGATTAAATGAGCTGGAAGTGATTCTGAGGGGTTCGCCAGCCAAACCCCAGTCCCATATCACTGTATTAGTCTTTATTCCAGATGCAAAGATCCAGACCATAGAGAATGAGTTGTTCCTCCCCCCCCCCCACTTCTTTTCCTGCTGCTGTTTTACAAATCCCTTTTTGGGGGGGGGGCAAAGTTACATTATGTACACATAGCATGTCAGCTTTTCTTTGCACACAGTTGCTGCCTTACATCCTATATTGAGATTGAGGTGGGGGGGCATTTGTTTGGCTTCTCTATGTTCTTTCTAATTAGTCATTAACCTGAAAGTGGCATTTCTCCCTAACTTGTGCTTGGTTATTGTCTAAAATGAATAGAAGGGGGAATTAAAATGAAAAGAGAATGTCAGGCAGAAATATTTTTATTACTATTATCGTTATCCTCACCATTTTCTTCCTCCCACTCCTTTAGGAATCCAAGCTGGAATGCTGCATGGAGGCAATGGAGGCAAACACCACATGTCTTGCCAGCAGCCAGTGCAGTCCAGGTAGGCCATGATGAATTGTTAAAAACTAAGGCTGGAGTGGTCAGAATATAGATCAAGGCCTATTGTTAGAACTCAAGATGATGCTGTTCCTGAGTCCAGAAATTCCATTCAGCTATTGTGACAAAATAGCTTCTTCCTCCTACAAGCTTCTTTAATCTCCCTTTCTAGAGCCAGTTGTGCAGTTTCTGTTGTTACCTTCTGGGACAACTCCAGTGCTGATCTACAATAAACCACCAAATCTTTGGTTGCAGGCCTGTGGACCAGGCAAGAAGGATAGAAATGAAAGCTTAAGGTGGTTGGAGAACCAACCCCGCTATTAGGTGAAGGAGGAACCTTATGGGATGTCACAACAGGGTGACACATTTGTATTGGTTTAATGTGTTGTTGTCACTTCACTCCCAGGAACAGAGTGTCACTTGTGAGTCTGTTCTGCTCCATGTTTCAAAATAACTGGCCTGGTTTTCAGTACTATGAACATGAGCTAGGGCTATGTGCATGGGGTATGAGGGGTGAAAGTTGCTGCTTTACCCCATGGAGACACATGTCTTGGGATGTCCTTGGTTGGCTGGACTATTCCAAAAACAGCATACGTAGAATTGTTGTGCAATAATAACCCCGTGCTTTTGTGTGACCATCTGTGAAAGAGACTAGCTTCCTACACTCGTCATTATTCCCAAATCTCTCCTTCTGAAGAGTGAAGTAATAATGTTTATTAATAACTTTTTTAAAAAACATATGATAACCTAATAAAAGGCTATCTTTGCATCTGTGTGAGTTTCTGTGGTAGAAAGTGTCACATGCCATAGGACGTGGGAGGCCTAGGTGGCTTGCATGTGGCTCATGGACCACATGTAATCCTTAGGGCTGTTTTTGTGGTCCCCAGTGCCTGCCAGGGTAAAAAAACCCCACAAAACCTTTTCTCTTTTTTTTGCCCAAAAATGGCATCAGCAGGGCATGGGGACATTGTTGACACATTTTGAGTTGGCCTGGGCCAGTTTAGGTCGAAGAGAAAACTTGTTAAAAGCAGGAAATAAACCAGAAGTGACTTCCAATCACTTCGAAGGAGCAATGGTGGCGCTGTGGTTGAATGCCAGTACTGCAGCCATTCACAGTTACAAGGTTGTGAGTTTGATCCCAGGCAAGGCTCCAGGTTGACTCAGTCTTCCATCCTTTCGTAGGTCGGTAAAATGAGTGCCCAGCTTGTTAGGGGCAAGTGGCTTACACATTGTAAACCACTTAGAGAATGCTGAGTTCACTATGGAGTAGTATGGAAAGGTAAATGCTATTGCTATTCCTGTTCTTTTTTTAAAAAAAGTTTCGTCTAGGCCTAAAAACACATCAGAAATGCTCCCTAGTTGGGGGTAAAAAAGTGTTTTTGGTTTTTGCAATGGGGAGTGTGGCCCTCCAAGGTCTCTTGGGGTCTAATGCAGCCCCCTAAGCTCTCACAATTGCCCACTCCTGCTGTAGGCAAACATCTAAGTTAGAACATTCAAATTGGCAAATTACTTGCCTTATTAAAAAACAAAAGAAAAAACACTATAAGGCTAATAAAGTGTTCCCCCCACGCCACTTTTCTGTTACATTACTGCTGCTAATAAACCTAATGTGCCTTTTTGTTCAGAGCGATCTAAAAAGAGCAGAGGGGGAACCGTTGGTGAATGAGCTCCGAGTGTTAACCTTTTAAATGTATGAAAAATTAATCTTTGGTGCCAGTTTTTAAAAAGGCTTTGTTTTCTTCTACCTCTTTATTGTTTTTAAATACTGTCAAAAACTGTGCCTTCCCAGTAGGTCTGTTTTTATGTTTAGATTAAATGTCAGATGCAATTTATCACCCAGGGTATCTAATGCACAGCTTCCAGCTGGGGAAACAGAAACAGTGGCGTTCTGTTTCCCGATCAGTGCCTCGCTCATCATGTGCTTTATGGGATAATTGATCCCTGTCTTTGGCTCAAGGCTCAGGAGATTGTTACCGTTTTTTCTTTCCCCCTCTTCTCTTTTTCTTTCTATATTTTTGGGGGGCATTGAGGGGTTGCTAGTATGCATCTAGTTTGGGTTTTCAAAATTGAAGCAGTAACCTTGCATGGTTGACTCACTTCAGTCACACGTATAGAAAGGCTGAGCTTGAGAAACAGCAGCTTCATTTCATTTCATAAGGCGAGAACTTGAATCCATTAGCTATCATTGAACTACAACTCCCATCCCACCAGGCTATCTGGCTAACTTCATCTCCCTGCATGAGCTTGGTTGGGCTCTGAGATCCATAGGAGAAGCTTTTCTCTCACTTCCAGTACTTTTACAAGTGGGGCCACCAAAGAGGGCCTTCTCAGCGGCTGCCCTGAAGTGCTGGAACTCCCTCCCTAGAAAGGCTAAAATGGCCCCTTCCTTTTTGTCTTTCTACAAGGTGGGGAAGACCTTTTAATTCAAACAGGATTTTAGGAATGGAGGCTCTTCAAGAAAGGACTATGTATGAGACCTGTATTGTCTTAGATTGTACTGCTAAACTGTTTTTGAGTTTTTAAGGGGTGAACAACTGTGGGAGGTTAAAGCGCCACATGAACGCCCCCCCCGACCACATTTCCATCACAAAAAGGCATCATTTTGTGCCCCTAAATGCCCCCAAGTACTATCTGGGAGCATGGAAGGCACTTTTATTGTTCCCTCTGGGCCATTTCAGGTCCAGAAGAGGCCTTTTTTTAACAACAGAAAGTGACCAGAAGTCTGTAACCTATTGACTTCATGTTTTAAAAGGAGACCCATCCCTGGTTTAGAGTCACAGGATGTAAAAACGCTCGGCCACTGTAGGATAAAGCAACAAACCTCTCCCACTTGTCTTTTCTTCTTGGAAGAACGGAGAGTCTGCTACTGTGGCCCTTCAGACATTGTTGCACTACAGTTTCCATCATCCCTCATCATGGGCTGGAATGGGAGTTGCAGTCCAAGAACAACGGGAGGTGGGGGCACATTTTTCCCATTCCAGTTTTAGGGCTAGGAAATCCCTGGAGCCATCCTGACCTGTAGTGCAGCACATAGGGCACCTGTTCCCTGATCTGTAAATTTCTAATCCCAGCAGGTTCTGATGATGCAACAAAAGAGGCTGACAATGCACCTCTGGTTGTGCTAGGAAGAGATTGTCTAGTTATGAAGAAGAAATTTGAACAGCCACACATGCTTCTTGACAACCCTTGGATCCTTGGCTTTGTGTGAACAGAAGATACTTCCATCCTCTTGAGTCTTCTGGCTGTTGGAGGAACTGAAGGAGTGGCAAGGAAAGGGAGCCTTTGTGGAAGTCAAACTAAGCAGTAGCCAGTTCCATCCGATGTTTGATGTGCGTGAAGGGTGATTTTGATGCTTCTCTTTCCCTTCTCCGCTCAGCCTTTTTTCTCTCCCACCCCCATTGCACAGGCTGCTACAGGCGGTGGAATGAAGATGGCAGCAGCAGCTGCATCAAATGTGAGAATGAAACTGTCGCTGCAACACCTGTTTACAACCTGACTGACTGCCGTAACAGTAAGTTCTTAGTCTAGATGTTTATTCTTACGGCCTTCCTTCATTCCCTTTTTCCAATTTTGAGTCCTATCTAGAAAAATCTCCAGAGAGGGAGGTCCCAAGGGACTTCTTCCTCGACTTCCTCCTCTGATTCCTTGGAGGTCTTTAAGCAGAGGCTGGATGGCCATCTGTCAGGGATGCTTTGATTGGGAGTTCCTGCATGGCAGGGGTTGGACTGGATGGCCCTTGTGGTCTCTTCCAACTCTATGATTCTATGATTCCTTGGGATGCTCCCATAGGATGGACTGCTTTCTACACATCCACCAGAGGTAACTGCAAAGCAGTTGGAAGACATACTGTATATACTCCTGCATAAGTTTAGAAATTTTAGACAAAGAATCTATCCAAAACCCTGGGTCGACTTATCCATGGGTCATTGTAAGTACTGTGTCGTAACTCTTATCAAAATAGGAACCATCTCCTTCTCTGAGTAGAGTGATGAAAGGTGGGAGCTTAGCCTGTCCAAGGAGAACCTAAAAGAAGCATCTATTCCCCTCTACTCTGTCCACTGCAGTGCCTCTTCTGGCCTTTTTAATGTCTAGGTGGGAAGACAGTGGCATGCTTTGGCATTATTTTCCTTCCTTTCATCCTTTACATCCTTTGTTACATTCCATGCAAGTTTTACCCTCCACTTATACATGGGTTATATAAAAATCCATAATTTTGGCCTGCAAAACTGCCCTAACTTATACAGTAGTTGCCTCAGGTAACTGGGTGAGAACTGGATGGGTGAGAACTTTATTTCAACAAATTAACTTTTTACAAGGATTTTGCAAAAATTCTTCATATTTATGAAGGAAAGATCTTGGGATTCCCCCCCCCCCCAAGTATTACATAACCAATGACTAGGGGAATTTTAATTAGCTCAATTAATTTGGCTGGGTTACAGCAGCCTGGGATACTTCCATCTTTTACAGATTGAGCGGGGATAGTGAATTGACTCTGCAGAGGGGCAGGGTATAAATAAATTTTATTATTATTATTATTGACAGAAGCAAAATTCTCTCAATGAATGTACTTTTATTGAGGAACACACACTAAGACAAGCACACACTCACACACTTATGGAATACAGGAGTTAATGTTGGAATAGACAAGAGGCTCAACTAATGGTGATAATTATCAAAGATGAGGTTGCTCTGGATGGTCCAGATGAAGCATGGGACTTGGCTGTGCAGATGGGATCGGGGAAACGGCAATGAGTCGGAACTTGGTCAGAACTCAGGGTGACATGGAGTCTCCCTGTTTTCAGATTTGTTCACTGAACAAAGAAATTTGGAGGCCAAAAATAGCCTGAGGCAAAGCTTGTTTATGCTACATCAAAGAGGCCAACTTTACATGGTAAAGATCACTTGGGATGGAAGGTATCTGAGGTGGGAATGGGTTGTAAATGTCTGCTCTCCAGACAAACATCCTGGCTGTAAATTACTTAGCCTTTCTGCCTCAAAAGGTGTGAATTCCTTCCTTATTGCAGCTCCCAAACTATCTGATTAATCTGGTGTCTACGTGACCTGGCAGCTTTTGACTTCATATCAGCTCACAACGACAGGTCTGTCCAGGGCCATGGAGGGAACATACACACACCAAAATTGGAAGACATCCAGCATTCATAACACAAATGCATGCTGGAGAAACTTGACAGATTCCATCCATTCAGGCTAAAGTCCTTGAATGTTTGCTTCTTCTAAGTGTCTTTTTGTAAATCTCTGTGTATTCAACCGTGTTTGTTATGCTGAATTTGGATTGCCTTCTCTCTCTCTTTTTCCCTCCTAAGCTACTCTTTGTCTTTAACATCTCTGTGGCAGGCAGGTAGAGCATGGCCTTTCCCATGATGGACATAACTTTACCTATTACATTTTGTGCAAGCAAATGGGAGAGGGCTTCAGCTTGTATTTGGAACATTTACATATTTGGTACAGAAAGAACTTGTGATTTTAAAAAATGACTGCAGGAAAAAGGGAGACCAACAGATGTCCCCTTCCTTGAGAGAAAGGCGTCCAAAGGTGTTTTGTCAGCTAGGATAGAGAGGCAGCACAGTACAATGAATTCAGCTGCCTGAGTGTGATCCAAGCAGTCCCCAGTTTCATATGTTATTTCAATAGTAATCTATGTAAATGATCTCAAGCGCGAAATGCTTATCTTCACCCACACCCTCCTTTGTTTTTACATCTTGCAGCTCAGGGGATTATAATACTGGATTAGTTTACAGGCTGATTTTCAGGATTATTTATTCATTTACAGATACTTATAAGCCATTTACCTCTGAAGGTTTTGAAGCAGTGTGTGAAGTGAAGTGCTCTGAATGTTCTAAAATGTTGTATGGAGTTCAAAGTACTTGCTTTTGAGCATCCCATTAGTCAAAAACAACCCAACATTTTTTTTCTTTTAAAACCCTCAGATATATGCTTTAAATATGTATTTAACATTGTTAAAAATGGCAGCTTTCAGTTCAGACAACAATGTAGTGTTCTTCTCTCCCCCTCAATGCCACTCCAGCGTATTGCACTGTGCAGCATTAACAAAGGCAATGGTGGAGACAGAAATAGATAACCAAGCTAGATTCTGATTTGGAAATTGTACAAATTAGTTAATGCTTCATAACAATATGCGTTTGTCTTCTTTTCTTTCATCCCATCCCACCCTCATCCCTCCTGGTTTCCTTGTAGATGTTGCCAGAGGAATGAATTCTCAAACAAACCTTAGTACCATAACCCCAGTTACACTTGGCACAGGTGAGTAATCCTGCAAGGGTGCTTAATGTGTTTTCATATAACCACCGTGTTGATCATTCAAAAACAAATAGCCATAGGCACTAACCTTTCCCATGTGTAGGCTCTTGGTTGCAGAGTGGAGACCACTCTACTTGTTTGGAGCATCCAAGGAGCAGCATTTTGGAGAGGTTTTCCTTGAGGAAGGGAACAAGGTCCCCTTTTAATAGACTGACAGATTAAAGATTAACAAACCAGCAAGTCTAAATAGCAATTCATCCAAGAAAAATTGAAAAACTCAAATGTGAAATTCCTGCTCTTCTTTTTTCCCCATTATAATAATCAAGGTGCTGCAGGAGTGTAGCTATGAGGGGAGGCCAAAATGAGAGCATTGTTCCCCCACCACCACCATAAGAATTCTGTAACCCCAATGAAAGATTCCTTTTATCTCCAAATCGTTTACATCTAGAACTCTTAAATGTGCTGCCGGTTTGCATTCCCTTAGTACCTTTGCTACCTTCTTTTCTTTGGATATCTAAACTGTACAAGTATTTCTAAATGTTGCTGCTATGTACCTTAAAGTCTTTTCCAACTTATGGCAACTTTAAGGTGAACCTACTATGAGGTTATCTTGGCAAGATTTAATCAAAAGGGGTTTGACTTTGCCTTCCTCTGAGGCTAAGAGAGTGTGACTTGCCCAAGGACATGCAGCGGGTTTCCATGGTTGAGTGGGAATTTGAAGCCTGGTTGTAGTCCAGTGCTCAAACCACACAGGGTCAACTGAAATGATAAATTATTGCAATGCTAGAAATGTGGAGACAAAAGGAAAATTTCAGTAGAGGGAACATATTCCTTATTTAGATGGCAGTGCTCTCATTTTGCCCAAGTCACGCATAGCTTACACCCCTGAGATACTTTCTCAAAAGAAGAACACCCAAATTTTGTCTGGCATGTTGGTCAGCATTTTAATGGCCATTTGGAAGCCATTCCATGGCCAAATCCCAGGACTGAACATTTTGTCTCTCATAGTAGTAGTAAGGCATGATTGTTCTTGAGGACTGTTGCTCAACTTTTGCTATTCTCACTTCACAGGGGGACCAGAAGTAGCTGCTTTCCTCATTTTTGGGACCTTCATTATCAGCCTCTTCCTCATACTATGTGTTGCTTCCTTCTTCTACCTCAAACGCGCCAATAAACTTCCAAATCTCTTCTATAGAAGAAGCAAAGGTGTGTTTCTCCTGGCAGTTCTCTCCAAATAACTTTGAAACCTATCATACAATCACAGAGTTAGAATGGGCCTCATGTCCAACTTCAACTAGACAACATTCCCAACAGGAAGCTATCCAAACTCTTATTGAAGCTGCCCAGAGAAAAAGACTCCCCCAGCTCAGATTTAGGTTTTAATTTATTTATTTAAATGTTTTTACAGTGGGCCTTTGGTATCCACTTTGGTTTGGTTTGAGGACCATGGCATAGTAAAATGGTGTACCTTGTATAAAATGGCAAAAGCAAGGTTTGTTTTTGGAATTTATATATATATTTAAAATATTTTCAAGCCGTGGATGGTTGAATCTGTTGATAAGAAATCCTTGGATATGGAGGGCTGACTGTACCCACCTTTTTAGCCCAAAAGGCTCTCAGGTGGCCATAAAGGATAGGTTATACAACAATCCCTGCACTCAGCCTTACAGTCCCGAGAACATTAAAAATAAAGTGGGGGGGGGGTTAGGGTGGAATTCAGTTCATTGCTTGTAATGTTTTGAGTTTAATGTGTCTTATATTGCTTATAAAATGGCCATGAGGACTCTAGAAGACCTTTAGGCTTCGAGACGGCCTTTTCAGTTCCTTCTTCTGGCAATCCAGTTCCTGCCACTATGGTTACAGTTCCTCCATCTTCCATCTTACAGTCTTCTTTTTGCACACAAAGAGCTTTTTCATCATCTCCAGTGCTCTGTTCCAGCAAGAGGCCACTCTTCATGCTTACAGGCAGGGAGTAAAAGAAAGCACCCTTCACTATAATTTTGCCTGTAAAGTATGGTACTTGCAATTACATTGTCTCTGGACATTGAGGTGCCATTTATTTATTCTAATCCCTCTTCCTCAACCTTGCCTAATCTTTTTAAACCCTTCTACTCTAGTGGCCATTGTTATATCTTGTAGTATTTATTATATTCTTACTTAATATATATTGTGTATTGGCCTAAATATCATAAAGGCACCAGATCATGTCTGATCTTGGAAGCTAAGCAGTGTCAGTCCTGATTAGTACTTGGATGGGAGGCTGCCAACAAATAGCAGGTTCTGTTGGCTCTATTTCAGAGGAAGGAGCTGGCAAAACCACCTCTGAGTATTCCTTGCTCAGGAAACCCTATGAAAACACTAGAATTCATGAGATTGCTATAAATTGACAAGCAATTTGGAGGCACACGCATATATTGTGTGTACACACACAGCCTTTCACCCAAAGCTGAGACTCAGGGCTATTCCCAAGGTTAGCTACTACAGATATGTACTAGAACAGAAAAAGTACAGATAAAAATACCAAAAGAAAGAAAGAAAAAAGACAATTAAAACCAACAATTGTAATATTAAAGCTCAGTTTAACAAAAGTATAGTACCCCGGAGATGTGGGGTGGGAATTTTTTCATGAATTTTTTTTTTAAGACAGATTTTGTTGGACAATTTTCCAATGCTATATTTTTTCTTTGGAATATTTTCTACACTGTGTGTAGAAACACAGTGTGCGTGTGTGTGTCCATTTCCATTGTTGTCTGGCCTTTTGTACTCCAATATTAGCTTTCAAAATCAGATGAGATCAGGTGTATTCGGGTTAATATGAAATTCTTCAGTAAGTTGTGTACGTGAATGAATGCTTTCTTGTTCCTATCCCTGGGGATTTGATCAGATTCCTTCCTGGATCTTCAGGAAATGCACATTCCACACAGAGCAGTTTTCTGTTAAAGGCATGGCACTGAAAGGGACCACTTCAGCCACTAACACTTTCCCCCTTTTCATCCTCATTCCTATAGGGTCTGTTGTACAGTCTGCTGAATCAGTAAGTATTAAAACCATATTTCCAATATGTTTAACAGGAGTAGAGATGGATGTGATCTTCATTTGGTTCATTTGGGGATAATATTCAAAGATATAGCTGTGTTAGTCTGTAGAATCAGTATGTAGAGAGATCTTGTAGCACCTTTGAGACTCACTGAAAGAAGGAAGTTGGTGCATGAGCGTTCGTAGATGTCAGTCTACTTCCTCAGATGCTTTGGGATAAGAGTTTTTCAGAATGAACAAATGTCTTCATAAATTTGACAGAATGAACTTAAATTTCACAATTTGAATATATTAAAAAAACAACCTGGAGGGCTTTGAGAGCCTAGCTCTTGAAAACTATATTCTGCCATGTTTGTGGTTGCTGGATTAAAGTTGTCACCTTCTTTTTCCTTGAGAGGGGCTCCTCATCTTTAACAAACACATGGCACAGAGGTAGAACATCCCACCCATACCGAGATTGACTGCACCTATCAAAACCAACCAATGGAAATGCTTGAGAATTTATCTTGGTTCTTTTTTTGATAAGAATGTCCCAAAATTCTCATCAAACATCTTTTTAAAAAAAACTTGATGAAAAGAATTTGAGATTTGAACAGAATGTAAGTGAAAGCCAAACTGGCATCCATTCATCCCTGAACGGCGATACCAGTTGGAATTGCTTGGATCCTGTAAAAGCTTTATCAGAACCTGGAAAAACGCATGATGTTTGATTGTTTCTGTGTTTTTTCAAGAGCTGTAGCTGCACAGGGAGTGTCAGAACTGTGTTTTGCATTTTAAGAATCTCTCAAACATGTGGGTTTTTTTGTGGGGAGTTTTTTGGTCAAAAAGGGATATTCAAATAAAACAGTTGCCCTGGAGAATCCATGGAATGATTGGTGGACGGTGCCTACCACCTTGAGTGCCTTTCCTCTTGCATTTCAAATTGATTCTCAGTTACATTGAGAATGTGAAGGAAATATTTATCTTACCTTAGTGTGAAGCTTCGTATCACGGTACTTTGAGAAATCCTAATCTTTTTCCTGTCTTTACAGACATCAATGTTATCTCCCCCTTCTTCAGGTAAGAATCTTTCTGGTGCTGCCTTTGCACTAAGTTCTTTATTATCCTGTTATCAAATAGTGCCAACACTTTTTCCTTTTTAAAAAAATAAAACCGTAGGAAAAAAGTATCTTAAATCAGAAAACAGTGTCCCCCCTATGGAGCATGATCTTTTGTTTGTTTGTTTGTTTATTGTTATAAAAAAATCCTCCCAAATTAAAGCACACTCTCTGAATAGTAAACTCCACCTCAAAAATTTCTGGAGCCTAAAGTATTAACAATACCAGTCAGGCTCATAAATACAAAGTTATATTGCCTTATGAAAAGATTCTCCTCTCTCTTCTTTTACAAACAGCATATTTGGCACTTAAAAGAGGCATGCTTTGAAAAGAGATGGATTTCAGGTAGTGAGAGATCTTTATAGGTACTTGAAAAAGAAAATTACTAAGCTGGCTTGGCATGGAATGTTTGTGGCTTGGACCATCTTAAGAGATTCCCAGGTGGCTCATAGATGGACTTGGTGAATTAAAAATGTGTTGCTGTACCTGTAAAGGATGACAGATGAAATGCAGGAATTACAGGGGTGTGTGTGACATAGGTTCTTTATTAAAAATTGAGATTAGATGTATGGAACTTGGAAATCCAAAGGCTAATCCTGTTCCCTAAAGAGATGTTGCAAAATGATGATATCACTGCTGAAATCCACTAGGGTTCTTGGGAGTTTCAGCATTGTTCTAACAATTTTGCATCTGTCTATGGCGATGTAGTCGGACACTTCTGTGATCCTGCCTACTAGCTACAAAATAGAGAATGACCATGTGGGGTGGCACTGGAGGATTTCAAGTAAGTTTGGGGGTGGTTATGCTGCAGAGGGAGGAAGGGAATACCAGCTCCTGCAGCACACAAAAAAGGGATATCCACACACGTAAGGGAAACTTACACAGGCAGATATTCCTAACAGAATGCAAGCTTGCAAATGACAAGTAAATGAACCAAGATTATGTGGGAAAGGACACTGGGTGGAGTAAGAGGAGAGACCTTCATTTATTCTCACTATGGTGAGAATGCACTTGCTAAGAACTGCTTAGGCCACTCTTTTACTTGACCATGCTGATTGGGGATTCTGGGAGTTGTAGTCCCACCACTGGGAGGCTGCTATTAGCAATGTACTGTAAACATTAGTTCCCAGTGCTCTTCTCAAAAGCAGGTGGTAGTAACAGCTTCTCTTCTGTTTGCAGTCCGGAAACCCCGCTATGTCAGAAGGGAGCGATCGCTCATGACTTCCAGTAACAGCGCAACTCTTTCCGCAGAGACCAGAGTCAGCAACGTGTAACTGACAATGTGGAGCCCAAGGATTTGTAAATACTGGCACAGCCAACAAAGCGTGCCCTCCATCTCCAGCAGAGTGCCAGGAAATGGGCTGAAGTAGCCAGCTGGTGGGGGATAAGAGCTGGTAGGCCTGGAGCTAGCAGGCTTGTGCCAACAAGCATGGAACAAAGAAATGTGAACTTGGAGTTTAGCTTTAGAAGAGAGGCAGTTTCATTAACTGCACTCAGGCAGCAGGCTGCAGAGTATCTCCCCCACCCTATTCCTAAATTATAGCAGTTTGCTAAAAGACTTGGCTCCCCTTGAGATGCTGCACATTCTATGTGCGATATTTCTTCAGTACCTCCTTCATTGGCTCTGGCTGTTGGAACTGAGGCCTCATGCAGCCAGGGAGCTACAGAACTGAACCAGTCAAGGTGGGCTGCCGTTCAGCACCCACCTCTTGATGTTAACACAAAAGTGCCATGTTTTTGATCCTGGTGGGAAACTCGTAACCTCTCTTAGCCCAGAGGCATTCTTCTCAGAGATGGGTTAATCTCCCAAGTAGAGGCTGAGCTTCCCCTGAACCTGTGAGAGGTCTCACAGTCTCTCTTTCCTTTGCTTTTCAATGGGTTGTGAATGAGGCCTTAAGCTCCCTGCAGCGTTGCCATCACTGGGCTGGTAAAGACTGTTTTTGCTTCCTTCTCTCTGTTAGTGTGTTTCCGAAGGTGAGCTGCAGAATGCCTCTTCCTCCATGAGTGACAGCTGAAGTTCTGAAATGATCTCCCATATATACAGCTCCATCAGTTTTTGATGGGAGTGCTCACAAAAACCCCTGCATTGACCAGCTCACAATAGTCAGAAAGTCTGCTAAAAGATAGGGAGCAAAGAGCCAGGCCTGCCAGGAATCAGCACACTTCTAGTTGCCTCCACTCCTCAGATGGGAATTTGATAGACTTTACAGTGGTTGATACATTTTCCTCTCTTCTTTGCACTCATTTGCTACTCCCCAAATAGTTGATCTGTGTTCTTTAGACAAGGCCTGGTGCCTTTTTTAGTACCTGGCAGTTTCAGACATCCAGAGTCAAAATCCGAGTATGTCTTTTGTTTTCAGTAAAACATCGCCTTCCGTTGCTCAGTCCACATCCTGCACAGATTTCACGTTCTTTCTTCTCTTCTTCACAGTGGGTCCTGCCTACCCATCCAAAGAGGTTAGAGGACATGGGCAAGATAATGCAAAGATGTTTCAGTTTGCTTGTGTTTTCTGTTTTTTCAAGCAAGGCGTCTCAATTTTTAATGACTGAAAAATGTAACTTGGAATGCCTGCTTTCTGAGCTCTCTTCTTTCTTAGAAAAATTATATTTATGAAATGATATGGATGCAAGGCAGGGGAGCAAAGGGGTGAGAGCAGCTCCCCTTCCTGAGTCTGTAGGCACTCCAGGCCAAATGTCAAAACCTGGTCTTAAAGCGGAGTCTCCACATATTGCCCCCCAAGAATGTTTTTGCAACAGTTGGGAGCCATCCACCCAAAGACAAACCATTCGTTTAGAGATGAGAGCCTCTTGGCCCTATTATTTCTTGTCACTGGAGATGGGTGGGAGATTTTTGCTTTGTTTTGTTTAGCCTCTTCTCACTCCCTGCCCTTGGTCCCATTGGACTGATCCAGTTCCACATAGGTGAAAATCTGACTGGGCCAGCAGAGGTTCTGAACTTCATCCCCCCCCCCCCCCCCCCCCCCCCCCCCGGTTGCTCAAAATACTATGCAATGATGTCATGAAGTTTCATTATAAGCTACAGCCAATACTTCCTTTCCTTGTGCATTTGTTGCTTAATTTAAATTGGAGGGTTTCCCAATTTTAGTTTAGTTGTGACAAAAGCCCTTCTTTTTCCACTCTGATATTGGGTGTCCTGCCTCAACCCTGAAGCACATGCTTATAACTTCTTACACACTGTGGAAGATGAGTGTTCTTGTTTCATACCCTAAAATGTAAGACTTTCTACTTTTATTTTAGTGAGTATTCTGCTGCACCATTCAACACAGGACAAACTGTTCTTACCCCCAGTGTCATGTGGGCAATTTGGGGGTGTCATCGGATAGATACAGTGGCTTCATTTTCTTAACTTTTCTCCAGTGTTGTGTCAAATACAAAATGTATGTTTGTGTAAATCTTACTTTTCCACTCTCCCCCTTTCCTCACTCCCTTTACTAGCTTTAATAAAAGCACCCCAAATCCCACATTCAGTGTCTTTCATTTTAAAAGTTGAGCGACTTGTTGGTGTATTAATGCACTTGGGGCTATGTTTGATGAATATGGAGGAATTAAGAGCTCAGAGTTCTTATTCTTGAGGTTGCAATCATTTCTACAGTCATTTCTGTAGAAAAGGGGAGAAAATCCCTGGTGTGTAAAATGCACAGAACTAAACAAAAGCACCCCAAAGGTTTCTTAGCAAGAGGAAGTAATCGGTTAAGCAGAATGTTCTCTGTAGGCAGAGGCTTTGCTGAGCTTTGGTTGTGTGGGGGAATGTGTGGCAGATCAGAAGGTCTACTTCAACCTGCCCCCTTTGTTCTCTGTATATTGCTTGCATGTAATGTTTTATGGTTCCATAATAGGACCCAACTGTTGTTGTTATTTGGCATCAAGTCAGCTTTGGCTTATGGTGAGAGACCTTCAAGAGACTCCAGTCAACTGTCCATCAACAGATTCACAGCTGTGGTTTCCATGATTACCTATCTGTGGTGGTGAGATTGCATGCGCCAATGAGGTAAGAGGTTATACTGATGGTAGCATTGTTGCTGGTCAGGAGTCCCAAATCAGACAGGCTTTGGCTGAGGAGCCAGACTCAATGTGCCCAATGTATTGAGTGGGGGTGGGAGCATTGACGCTGGTAGAGAATCTCTCAGAGACCATGTCAGTGGTGTTTTCGCTTAGCTCTGAAGGAGTTAGCACAAAATGACTACACAAACTTAGCATTCCACCTCAACATTAGGAGGAACTTCTTAATAGTAAGTTGTTAGTGGAATACCCTGCTTCAGCGAGTGGTGGAGTCTCCTTCTTTGCAGGTTTTGAAACAGAGGCTGGATGGCCATCCGTCAGGGGTGCTTTGATTCTGTGTTCCTGCATGGCAGATTGGGGTTGGATTCTCTTCCAGCTCTATGATTCTATGGCCTTACTGTCTTGGTATTGCTCTAGTTTAACTTAGTAGTAAGTAGGACATGTTGGTAATTTACAAAATAATTATTTCTATGATATTGACTATGGATAGATATATGTTAGAGTTATTTGTATTGTTTGTCATAAAGGTAAAGGTATTCCCCATTGAGAAGGTTGTCAAGCTGTGTCCAACCGTAGGGGCCGGTGCTCATCTCCATTACTAAGCCAAAGAGCCAGCATTGTCAGAGACTACTCTGTGATTCTGTGGCCAGCACTATTGCACAGAATGCTGTTTATCTTCCCACCAAAGTGGTACCTCTTTATCTACTTGCATTTGCATGCTTTCAGACTGCTAGGTTGGCAGAAGCTGGGACTAGTAATGGGAGTTCACTCCATCTTGCTGCACCCAGGCCTCAAACTGCCAGCCTGCCGATCTTGCAATCGACAGAGTCAGCATCTTAACCACTTGAGCCACTACATCCCACATTGTTTGTCATACAGATCACAGAAGAAGACCATTAGTTAATATTCTGAGGAAGACTGTATTTCGAAACAGGGTCTTTGAACCAGTCACCTGTCAAGCTTCAGTCAACCTATCTGTGTCTTTAATATGTTTCATTGTTATGCAATTGATTGTTAAGTTAACAGAGAAGGAAGCAATGGTAAACCATTCTCTGAATGCCTTTTACTTTGAAAATCCCATGGTGAGACCTGACTGTAAACCTTGAAATAAAACATACCTTCCTGGCCTCTGGAGGGAGCCAACTTACTGCTGTTTGCTTCCCTGAAACTGGCTGGTCACCGTTCATTTCCAGAATTGAAAAGAAAGAAGTATTTTGGGGAATAGGTTTCCAGAGTTCTGCATGTGTGATGGGATTGGCACTTCCCTGGCTCCTGGCTCCTTTCCCAAAAGGAATATGGAAGAGTCTGCCATAACAATTCTTAGAATTCAAAGATATAACCATGTTAGTCTGTAGTATCAGTATGTAGAGAGATCTTGTTGCACCTTTGAGACTCACTGAAAGAAAGAAGTTGGCAGCATGAGCTTTCCAAGTCTATGAAATTAAAAGCTACAGCCCATGTTAGTCTGTAGAATCAGTTTGTAGTGAGATCTTGTAGCACCTTTGAGACTCACTGAAAGAAAGACGTTGGCAGCCTGAGCTTTCCTAGACTTCAGTCTACTTCCTAAGATGCAATAGTATGTAGGGAGATCTTGTAGCACCTTTGAGACTAACTGAAAGAAAGAAGTTGGCAACATCAGCTTTCATAGACTAAAGTCTACTTTTCCTAAATGCATCTGAAGAAGCAGACTTTGTCTCAAAGGTTCCAAAAGATCTCTGCATGATAGTTCTTTGTTTCTGAATAAAATATTCACAGCGATGTTGTGAAAGTTGAACAAATTGACAAAAAAAAAATTTTTTTTACATACAGCCAAGGAGCTTGATTTATACAGTGATTAAATAAAACCAATTACTGTTTGGAGCTTATGAACTGCCAAAGATAGCAGGACTTGGTGCAGAGAAGAAAAGAACCCAAAATACTTACTTATCCTTCCCTGCTTTGTTTTATAAATCTCCCTCTCTTTTTTCCCCTCCTCCATCCACCTGGGGAAGATCTGGTTTATTGTAAAGAAGAACCTAAAAGCTTGGATGCCCTCTGTGAAACGAAACGCTAAACAGCATTGTCAAAAGCAAGAGATGGTAGTTTCAGCATTTGAAGCAAAGTGACATTGGGGGGAAAAACCTGAAGGGAGGGAATTGGGTATGGGGATGGAACCTGAAGGCAAATTTGTCATTTCACCAGCCTCTGACCAAGAACGTAATGACCTTCGTCGAGATGACAGGCATGAAATCCCAGCCGCTTGACGTCTACTTGAAAGAACTGGAATCAAACAGGGAAAGTACGCAGAGGCAATGGGGCCCATGGCATATTATTCTGCATACCTGAAAGAAGTTGACTTGTTTGTAAGGGGGGGACAGCTGTGACACAACCTGGCAGAGAGTGTGCAGCTCTTCCAAAAATAAAAAGAAGAGAGAATGTGACAGGCAAAATTACTTTAAAACAATAAGTTGTAAAGAGTGCTGTGTGTACTGCAAGGCTGATGCCCAATTAGGTGCCCTTATATATATATATATTTCCCTGCCTGCATCCTGGCATTCGGTTAAAGCAAAAATGGGAAAAGAAAACAACAGTGCATACATCAAATAAGCAAACAGAGCAGCATGGCTTTGCAGCAGGCGTTCTCACCAGCCTTTCGTTGCAAAGTGACTGGAGAACAAAATGACACAGTGCTTGTTGAAAGGGGAAAGCAGCTTTTAACAAGGGGCAAGATGTCTTACCGGAGGATTTCAGTTCAAATGCAGGCTGGTGTTTTCACTCATGAAGCTGGCTTGGTAGAGAGCCCGGCCTCTGGTCTACAGAGCCAGTATTGAATGGCTGTCCTACTTTTTAACTAGAGATGCTGAAGTTGATGCTGAGTCTATCTGTGCTCAGCAGCCAAGCTATGGTGCCTTCTTGAAACCATTGAAATCCATGCTCCACCCTTATAGTGCCTTGATCCCACTTTGACTGGTATGGGTTGCAGTTCTTTACTGGTTTTGTGCTCAAAAGGAAGCAACAAGTCATTTCAGTAATGTTCATCCTACTACAAGAGAATCTTAGAAATAGTAAAAGAATTCCCATCCCTGGGATTAAACATTGATAGAAACGGGGATTGCAGCCAGGAAATCAGAAGAAGACTTAGAATGGGGAGGGAGGCTATGAAAGAACTAGAAAAGATCCTAAAATGCAAAGACACGCAAAAGTCAGAATCATACAAGACATTGTATTCCCTATTCCCATGGATGGATGTGAGAGCTGGACAGTTAAGAAAGAAGATAGGAAGAAAACCAATGCATTTGAGATACTGTGGTGCTGGAGAAGAGTGCTAAGGATCCCATGGACAGCCCAAAGGACAAACAAATGGGTCCTAGAGCAGATCAAGCCAGAGATCTTCCTGGAAGAAGCCAAGATGACCAAACTGAGACTGTCGTACTTTGCACACATCATGAGAAGGGAGGACTCTTTGGAAAAGACAATAATGCTGGGAAAGGTGGAGAGAAGTAGGAAGAGAGGAAGGCCACATGCTGCCAGATGGATGGACTCTATTATTAAGGAGGTCAGTATGGGTATGAAGGTGTTGCAGGAATTAAGCAGAGCAGGGGAGGACAGAGAGTCTTCTTGGAGAAGTATCCATAGGGTCGCCATGGGTCGAGAACGACTTGAAGGCAGTTAACAACAACAAAGCGACACCCTTGGATTCACAATTACAGTGCAGACCTACACATACCTACTTCACTGATTTTGGTGGAACATATTATAAGATAAATGTGCATAGTGTTTTTAGTGTTCTTCCTACCATGGATGATAGAAACTGATCTAGTGTGAGAAGAATTGCACTATCTGGGGGCCACACCACAAAAGACTCTGTTCTCACAATATCACTACAATAGAAAGGGGGGGGGAGATATTCCTTAAACCCTACCTGACTTGCTCCCCACCCATTTAATCCAACCCCATAGGTCTTTATTTCAGAAGCTACAGTTTACTGAGTATTACATTAAATCAGTGAAGACTGGAAGTTGCCATTGTCAACTAGGGATGGAGAGAATATTTTAAAATGATAGGAAAATCTGTTTTTCGAGCGCTGAAAAATCTCGGTGAGAGGAATCCTGGACTGATGAGAATTTTTTTGCAGTTTGGGACTTTTTCTGCACAAAATTCACTTGGTCGTTTTGCATAGCTTTCTATGGACATAAAACAACATTGCTGTGTCGAAAACATGCAGAAAATTGTGTTTCTTGTGCCGCAAGTGTTACAATTGGGGTACTCTAGACAAAATTTGCATGTGATTGATTGATTGATTGAAATCACATGAAGGAAACAGCTGTTTTATTCACAGAAAACCATATTTCCGCATAGAAGTATTACGTCCTTTGCAGCAAATGCATTTGCTGAGCAATACAACCATGTTCAGATTTTGCACAGAATAAATCCCAAATTGTGAACATGATTCAGAAACTTTGTGGTTTTGTAAGTCTTTCCCACAGTGGGAAGACAATTGATGAAATTGCTTGGTGCTTCCCTCAAGAAGAAATTTGGTGATGAATAACATCCCTACTGTCAACTCATCCTCTGTATTATATAATCAGCATGGTTTTGTGAATAAATCACTTGGTCAGAACCTGCTTTCTCGAGTATCTCATGCATCATTCAGCAGCAATGCTCTCCGTTTTGCAACCTCTTGGCTCACAAGGTGGCAAAATTTTTACAAGTGGAATCGTCTTTTAATGGCGGCTGAGTAAACTCAGGAAGGCATGGGGAAATCCAGAGGCAAATTGCATGGAAGCAGTTTTATAGTTTGTTGTACTAGCTAATGTTTCTCCTAATTTTGTCGTCGCAGGGGGAAGATGTCAGGCTTTTTGGCAATAAATGTATTTCACCTACAATTTTTTATCTCAAGGCAGCCAGGTGTAATGGTTTGGGTGTTGGACTAGGACTGCAAGAGGCCACATGGAAAACCACTGTGTGACCTAGTGAGTTTCGATGGACAAGTCACACTCTCGCAGCCTCAGATGTAGGCAATCCCCCTCTGAACAAATCTTGCCAAGAAAACCCTATGATCACCAAACCCTTAAGGTCACCAGAAGTCAGAAATGACTTGAAGGCACAAAAAAATTAATAATAAGACGGACCTCAGAGGGAGCTTCGCCAGTTCCTTCCTTTGAAATATCACCTACAGCACCTGGTATTTGTTGGTCTTCTTGGCAAGTTTCTTCAAAGTGGGGTTGCCCTTGCCGTCCTCTGAGGCTGAGAGAGTATGAATTGCCAGAGGTCATCCAGTGGGTTTCCATAGCCTAGCTGGGATTTGAATCCTGGTCTCCAGAATTCTAGTCCAATACTCAAACCATTACTCCATGCTGGCTCTCTAATCGCATTGAGTATGAACAGGATTTAAATCATAAGAAAATTTTGACATTGATCTCAATGGGGACCTATTTGTTATTTGTTTCTTAAAAAATCAAATAGTTCTGAGAGTGGTAAAACTCCTTGTATTGTGTCAAAATGCAGGCGAGGGAATGCTTATAACGGGATGTTCTAGCATGGGAAGAGATTCCTTGCAAAGAAAAACTCTAGCTTTCCAAGGAAAAGGGTCTTAGATTGGCCTGGTTGTCCCTGAGATTCTAGTTTTCTAGCTACAGGTGCATAAGTTATTTTTGCATTCTCTTGGAAACAATATGGAATCTATTTTATACCAAATCAGGCCATTCATCCATTAGTGGCCAAATGTGCCGGGTAAGGGACAAATTTTAGGGATATTGATAGACTTCTAGGTCTATAAGAGGTCAGGTTTGGGCTCTGGGACTCACAGGCTGAACATGAATCAATAATGTGAAGCAGCAGCTAAAAAGGCCAGTGCAATTCTAGGCTGCATCAATAAGAGTATAGTGTCTAGAACAAGGGAAGTAATAGCTTTACTGTACACAATCTGGATTTTCTTTCATCGTCTGTTTAACAACTGCATATGATGTATTGGATAACAGTTATCTTGGCAACGCCCGTATTTTGAATTGAGCGTAAGGCAAGGAGGTGCTGACATGCCAAGTTTGCTTCCATATTATGCAATAAAAGAGATCAATTTTCCTGCACAGCCCAAACTCCGGAAGTGAGACTTAATGATTGCTAGCAAAGGTCAGGCACCGTTTGGGCTCAGTCAAGGAAGATGACTTCATAGAAATGTCAAATGCTGAGCATGTCTCTTTGCTGAAGATACAAATGATGCCAAAACATTTAGCAATTGAACATGTGGAACTTCAGAATCCATTGCAGACACTTCCACAGAGGGAAGTAGATCAACACTGGAACATAGCATTTTGGGCCAGAATATGAATATGAATAGAGGATATCAAGCTTCCCCCATA
>CM034715.1:4954106-4978485 GCA_020142125.1 Phrynosoma platyrhinos | reverse complement strand
CTTGGGGTCTCTTCCAACTCTATGATTCTATGATTCTAAATACAAGTTCCAAAAATCAAGCCTTGCTTTTGCCATTTTATATAAGGGTCACCATTTTACTAGGCCATTGTACTTAATAGGACATGAGCACCCATGGATTTTGGTATGCACCAGGGGTCCTGGAACCCAACTCCAGAAGGGGATACCAAAGACCAGCTGTAGATGAGTTAAACAAATGCTGAGAGATAGGACCTTATCCGATGGGGGAAATCCCATGAGGAAATGGGATTTATAAAGTGGGGGAAACCCGCAAAAGCGGGTAGATTTACACTCACATCGCTGTTAAAGTGTGGTTAACCCGAACAGAAAGTAGTCAAAAACCGCTTCTTTTTACTTTCGGGATTTGAGTACTTTTTGCTCAGGTTAACCACACTTTAACAGCGACGTCATCTGAAAAGCAGAGGGGCGGGTTAGAAATAAAATTTATAATAATAATAATAATAATAATAATAATAATAATAATCTGCCTGCTTTTGTGTTGTTGTTTTGTTTTTGTTTTTTTTTTGTTTTTTGGCTATTTAAAACCTTGTTTCTTCATGGGATTTCCCCCGAGTGATAAAGCCCATAGTTCAAGCATAAATGGAATTGCTTCCAGGGGAAATGAGGCAGCCTTTGGGAAGAGAATACCTCTGAGCAACAGATTTTTTCGGGTGACTCCACCTTCTTGGAGACATGACGGCTCTTGGTCATTTAATGGATGACAATTGGGTGAGATCAAAGTCCGAGGAGGATGTTGACCAAGAGGTTGAGAGGCCTTTGCATGCCTCTTGGGCTGAGCTGTGCAAATGGGTGTCTCTGCCTAGGAAGAAACATGACACGAATACACATTGCTGGCAAGGCAGGTGAGAAGGGAGGCAAGTATTTTCAGCAGCCTTTTCATCTCAGGTTGGGAATCAGGTGGCCCTCCCAATGATGTTGGACTGCATCACCCAGCAGAGAGGAATGCTGAGAGTTACAGTCCTGCAACATCGGAAGAGCCGCATGAGTCTTACCAGTCCATCCTTGGGAGGAAGAAAGAAAATCACCCTGTTTTCCATGTCCAGAGCCAAGGGGCATTGGTTCTTGTAGACAAAATGGCACAATGATAAATACATTTGAAGGATCTTGAAAAAAATTGCAACAACTATTTAGGGAAAATGCCTTTAAGCAAACTCATCCTCCCTCCATTCCCCAGCCCAATGGTGACAGAATGTGTTTAGCAGCCACAGAATGCTGACTGCAAAGATATAGCTGTGTTAGTCTGTAGAAGCAGTATCTAGAGAGAACTTGAAGCACCTTTGAGACTCACTGAAAGAAAGAAGTTGGCTGCATGAGCTTTCCTAGACTTCAGTCTACTTCCTCAGATGCAATAGTAAGTAGAGAGATCTTGAAGTGCCTTTGGGACTCATTGAAAGAAAGAAGTTGGCAGCATGAGCTTTCCTAGAGTTAAGTCTACTTCCTCAGATGCATTTGACCAATTTGACCCAATGCATCTGAGGAAGGAGACTTACGGTAAGTCTAGAAAAGCTCATGCTGCCAACTTCTTTCTTTCAGTTTATAGTCTCAAAGGTGCTACAAGATCTCTCTACATACTATTGCATGCATACTACATGCAAGACATGCATAATACATGCAATGGTGCTACAAGATCTCTCTACATACTATTGCATCTGAGAAAGTGGACTGAAGTCTAGGAAAGCTCATGCTGCCAACTTCTTTCTTTCAGTTAGTCTCAAAGGGGCTTCAAGATCTCTCTACATACTACCTCCATACTATTTAAGCTTCTAACAATCCTGAGAAGTTGGTTAGTTTCAGTCCCAATGTGCATTAAGTTCCCTATGGTTTCATGGTAGAACAGGATTTAACCCCAAGTCTCCCTAGACCTTGTCCATCCTTTCTAACCATTGTACCATATTGGTTCCCAGACCACATTGGAGTTTATGTGCTTACGGCTTTTTTTAAAATAAAAAAGCCGACTGATAGCCCGATCCATGCTTTCCAAGCTTGTTTTGGGTCACGCTACCCTCCCACAAGAGATCAATCCATACAGGGCTAATGTGTAGCATTCAAAGCACCCACCCATACTGGCATCTCTCCCTGGCATTGCTCTGTGATTCCCAGATCTGATTTTGTCTGTTTCCAGTCATGCTCTGACAGGTGATTCATAGAATCATAAGAATTGGAAGAGACCTCAAGGGCCATCCAGTCCAACCCCATTCTGCCATGCAGGAACTCCCAATCGAAGCATCCCCAACAGATGGCCATCCAGCCTCTGTTTAAAGACCTCCAAAGAAGGAGACTCCATCACTCTCCGAGGGAGTCTGCTCCACTGTCAAACAGTTCTTCCTGTAAAGAAGTTCCTCCTAATGTTGAGGTGGGATCTCTTTTCCTTTAGCTTGCATCCATTGTTCTGGGTCCTATTCTCTGGAGCAGCAGAAAACAAGCTTGCTCCATCCTCACTATGACATCCCTTCAAATATTTAAACAGGGCTATCATATCCCCTCTTAATCGTCTCTTCTCCAGGCTAAACATACCCAGTTCCCTAAGTCGTTCCTCATAGGGTTTCATGGTTTCCTCCTAATGTTGAGGTGGGATCTCTTTCCCTGTAGCTTGCATCCATTGCTCCACTGAGTCCTATTCTCTGGAGCAGCAGAAAACAAGCTTGCTCCATCCTCAACCTGACACCCCTTCAAATGCAGGGCTGTCAGATTTAATGCAGGGCTGTCAGATTTGTCCCATCTCTGCATTAAATGTGACAGAATTTTCCAATTAATCTGGATTAAAAAGGGGGACATCCATCCCCTTGCCTTCAGAAGAGACTCCCCAATGGGCGTACTTAGGAAAATGTCTCATGCATCGACACATGGAAGACCACCACTGTGACGCTTTCCATTAACCGCCTTCAAATATCTGAAGGGCTTTCACTGACAGTCAAGGAGACTTGTTCCCTGTTCCTCCAGAGCAGGGGTAGGCAACCTAAGGCCCGGGGGCCGGATGTGGCCCAGCAAGCCCTTTGGACCGGCCCCAAACCGGTCCTGCCGCCGCCGCCCCCCCACCGCCGCCGCCCCCCCATGATGATATTGATTATTCTTGTTATTACTTGTTCTTGGGGTTTTCTTGGCAAAATCTTCACAGGGGTTTTGCCATGGCTTTTCTGGGGCTGAGAGAGTGTGCATGCATTTTTTTTAAAAAAAATTAATTCTTTTTTAATTTTAATTTTTATTTATTTATTTATTTATTTTTGGTGCTTCGGCCCGTCAATTGTCTGAGGGACAGCAACCCGGCCCCCGGCTCAAAAAGCTTGCCTACCCCTGCTCCAGAGGGTAGGACCCCTTCAAATTTGACGGAAAGGGGATTCTGCTTGAATATTAGCAAGGATTCCCTAAAGATCCCATCTGTTTCCCAGTGGAGCACTCTCCCTCAATGTCCTTAGAGGTTTTTAAGAAGAAGCGGATGACCGCCTGGTAGGGATGTCGTAGGAGCAGAATTTGCACAATGACAGAGAGTTGGACTTGGCAACTTTATGCTTCTGTAGAAAATCCACCTTGCCCAGCACTGACCAGACAAATATACATTTGAGAGAGAGAGAGAGAGAGAGAGAGAGATTTGGGAATTAGAAGAGAGCTTGGAAATGTTACTTTTTTGAATGAGAAATCCCAGAGTTTTGATGCAGCTGGCCCTCTGTATCCACAGGTTCCTTATCCAAGGCTTCAACCATCCACTTCTTGAAAATACTTCAATAATAATAATAATAATAATAATATCGTTGTACTGTAAGCCTCTTTGAGTCCCAGTTTTGGAGAAAAAGCAGGATACAAATAATAATAATAATAATAATAATAATAATAATAATAATAATAATAATATAGATGCCAAGCTCTCTTTTTAGGAACCTTTTTGTTTTTCGAAATTCATCCTACCAGGTTCCAGAAATCTGAAGAAGGATGCTTAGATGGCTCCAAAAACTGTTAATGTTTATGGAAATTGCACCAAAAAAGGAAGCATTGCACAATGGGTAGAGGTTGGATGAGGAGAAGGAAGAGTCAAGTATAATAATAATAATAATAATAATAATTCCATAGCATTGAGCCATGGCAGTTAGAGCAGCGTCAACCTGGATTATTCCTCCACTGTGGATACAGTCCTTATATCTGACTCTCCCTCTGCTAATCCATCCCTCTATCCATTGTTCAATGCTGCCTTTTTTTGTGCAATTTCAATAGACATCAACAGTTTTTGGGCCGAATCAGCATCCTTCTTCAGATATTTGGATCCTGGTGGGATGCATTTCAAACAAACCAAAAAGGTTCCTAAAAGAGAGCTTGGCATCTATATTATTATTATTATTATTATTATTATTATTATTATTTGCATCCTGCTTCCCCCCAAAAAAAACAACAACTGGGACTCAAAGTGACTTACAGTACAATTAAAGACATACCAAGGTGATACAGTCAAACAGAATTAAAATATATTGATTCCAAAAAACAAATAAAACCCAAACGTTTGGTTTTACCATTCTGTATAAGGGACACCGTTCTACTAGGCTACTGTATTTAATGGGACTTGAGCATCCAGTTTTTGGGAATCACGGGGGTATCCTTTTAATTTTGAATTTTATCTAATTTTGAATTTATTCCATGCACTTTTATTGTTGTAACCCACCCGTATTCCTTGTAATTGGGTGGGCTATAAATTATTATTATTATTATTATTATTATTATTATTAATTATCCTTGAACCAAACCACAGCGAATACCGAGGGCCCACTGTATACACTTATAGCGCTATGATTCCACTTTAACTACCATGGCTATATCCTATGGTTTCCTGGAGTTTGGTAAGACACTGGAGCTCTCTGGTAGCAAATTCCAAGTACCCCAACGCTTATGATTCTGCGATCCCTTCAATTGCAAATTTCTTTTTTCTTTCCTCATTTATTTTTAAATTCAAACTTTAAGATCCATTCAAGGGAACATTACACAACAGGGGTGGAGTGCAAGGAACGAACCAGAACGGAACAAAAACAAAGCTAAAGTTCAACAACTTGCATAATAATAATAATAATAATAATAATAATAATAATAATAATAATAATAATAATAATAATAATGTTTTAATTGATATCTGATTTAATAATGTTTTAAGGGGGGAGGGAATATACTGTTTTATCTTTGTTGTTCTTTTAATTATTGTAAACCGCCTAGATTGGTTCGCCATAGGGCGGTATAGAAATAAAAATTATTATTATTATTAATATTATTATTATTAAAGGACCTGGAACTGGTCAACAATTATTGAGCATTAATTCTGTAGCATGGAACCATGGCATTGATAGTGGAAGTGTAGTGCATTTTGTGGAAGGGCCCTTTTTTTTTTCTAAGTGAGGAATTCTTGGGAGTATTGGTTTAAAAATAATAATAAAAATAAAAATAATAATAATCTGGCTCCGACTCAGAGGCCTTTGAACATGGAAGCTCCTTTTGTAGTACGTCAGCTGCAGGAAGAGCCAGGGATAAAGATCCTAAGGCAACCTAAATGGTTTACAAGGCTGCTAAATGTCCCAGTCATCGTAAGTCCAAGTCCAATTAATTTTATAACCCAGGTGAGTAATATTGGTTTGCTGTTTCGGTGATAAGAGCTGGCACCTGACCAGGCGAGTGCATCTTTGTCCAGGAATGGTCATGCGGCTGCATCACCTGGACAGGTAGAAAGGAGACAGGTGAGGGTTCGTCTCCAGCAGAGTATGCATCTTGTCAGCATCTCATGAGGATGACTCAGTCCCCTCCTGGTTGCCTTTGAATTCTCCAGCTCAGCTCCAGAAACGGGTCCGACTTGTTTAGGGAGCAGACGCACGTTCATATTCCTTCTTCGTGGCTCCAAGCATTTCGAGCTTCTGTTGCAAAACTGCTTCCCTTAGACACCAAGCTCTCTCTCTCTCTTTTTAAAGGCACCTTTTTGTTTCTCTAAAGTGCATCCCGCCAGCTTCCAGAAATGGAAGAGCTGTCGATGGTTATTGAAATTGCACCAAAAAAAAAAAAGAGGGGTGGGTACCATTGCACAGTGGGCAGAGGGTTGGATTAGGAGAAAGGAGAGAGTCAGGGATAAAGCCCTGCTCAGTTCACTAGGACTTTGCTTTTGGAGGTAAAAGCCTTTAAATTTCACTGGAACTTTGCTTTCAGAGGTAAAAGCCTTTAAATTTCACTAGGACTTTGCTTTCGGAAGTAAAAGTCTTCACAGTTCACTAGGACTTTGCTTTCGGAGGTAAAAGCCTTTAGCGTTGACTAGGACTTTGTTCTCAGAGGTAAAAGCCTTTACTGTTCACTAGGACTTTAGAGTTCACTAGGACTTTGCTTTCGGAGGTAAAATCCTTTACAGTTCACTGGGACTTTGCTTTTGAAGGTAAAAATCTTTACAGTTCACTAGGACTTTAGAGTTCACTAGGACTTTGCTTTCGGAGGTAAAAGCCTTTACAGTTCACTAGAACTTTGCTCTCGGAGGTAAAAGCCTTTACCGTTCTCTAGGACTTTGCTTTCGGAGGACGAGCAATAAAAATGAAATAAGGCGATTATAAATTTATTTTGTGTGTGCAGAAGAGGGGCAAAGAACCTGTTAATATGTCATCCAAATTCTGGACAGCAAAAGGCATCTAAGGGCCTTTTCATACTGCACATTTTGTAGCACTGTGATTCTATTTTAACTGCCGTGGTTGAGTCCTATGGAATATTGGGATTTATAGTTTGGTCAGGGATTGGAGCTTGCTGTCTGAGAATTCTCTCAGGAATAATCCAGGTTGACTCCTCTTTAACTGCCATGGCTCAATGCTATGGAATCATCTTCATCATCATCATCATCATCATTATAATATTTTCAAGGCATTGATGGTTGAATCCTTGGATAAGGAACCCATAGATACAGAGGACCAACTGCAGTGTGAAAGGGCATTAAAACTCTGGGATTTCTCCTTCAAAAAAAGTAACATTTCTAAGCTCAGTTACAAAGCTCTACTCAGCCATAAAGTTTCTGTTTTAACTGAGGATTGTTTAATAACTTTTTAAGGTGTGGGAGAGTTGGGTTGGGATTGATTTTTATTGTATTGTATTTTATGTTGGAAACCACCCCCGATTGCTATACAGAGGGGCAGGATATAAATAAATTTTATTATTATATTATTATTATTGTATGTGCCCAGTTCTATCCCGACAACAACCCGGCAAGGTAGAACAGGCCAAGAAATGGTGACTGTCCAAGCTCTCCTAGAGCTGCATCTGCACTGCAGAAATAATCCAGTTTGACACCACTTTTTCTGCCATGGCTCAGTCCCGTGCTATTCTGGATACTGTAGTTTTATGAGACATTCAGCCTTCCTTGTCAGAGAGCTCTAGTGCCAGAACAAAATACAAATCACAGAATTCCATAAAGTGGTGTCAAACCTGGATTATTTCTGCAGTGCGGATGCATTTCTTGGTCTGCTCTACCTTGCAGGGTTGTTGTAAGAGTAGAACTGGGCACATTTGTCATGCTCAGAGTATGGAAGAAATGACTTACAAGTAATGTAATTAATGCCCCCCCCCCAAAATTGGCATAATATTATGTTTCAAAAAGGAAAGAGTCAATTCAGAAGTGCAATGAGTTAACATTTTCTAGTTACTTTTCACTGTAACTATTCAAAGGTGTTCCAAGAGGCAGGAATATTCCAGTTTTCATGCCATTGTCTTATTAACTTTAAGATGCTTTCGAAAGGAATTGCAATGAAAATCCAGTGAGCAATGGGATGAATAACTCAACCACTTACCTTTTTAAACGTCATAACAAATATATCACCGTATTCCTCTTAAAACATCGTGAATGAGTGCTGGGAACAAATTACTTTTAAGATATCACTTTCCAGGTACTGACTCAGACTTAGCTTTTGGAGGGCAAGTGATGAAAATGAAATAAATAAAATTATTATGGTTAAAATTATAAATTTATCTCGTGTGTGCAGAAGAGGGGCAAAGAACCCATGAATATGTCATCCAAATTCTGAGCAATAAAGGGAGTCTAAGGGTCTTTTCACACTATGCACTTTGTAGCACTACGATTCCCCTTCAACTGCCATGGCTGAGTCCTGTGGGATATTGGGATGTGTAGTTTGGTCAGGCACTGGAGCTCTCTGGCTGAGAATCCTAAGACCTCCTTTGAGTTCCTGCATGGCAGAATGGGGTTGGACTGGATGGCCTTTGGGGTGTATTCCAACTCTATGATGCTATGATTCTATAACCCTCTCCCTGAACTGCAAATCCCAGAAATCCCAGGGAGTGGATGGATGGAGAGTGGGGCAGAGATGGCGGGAAAGGAGACAAAGAGAAACAGGCAGGGAGACATCTCTAGCAAGGCATTTTCTGCATCCGCACTACAGAAATAACCCACTTTAACTGCCACGGCTCAATGCTAGGGAGCAGCAGAAAACAAGGTTGCTCCATCCTCAATGTGACACCCCTTCAAATATTTAAAAAGGGGCTATCATATCATCTTTAACCATCTCTTCTCCAGGCTCCCAGCTCCCTAAGCTACTCAGCATAGGGCATGGTTTCTAGCTAAAGCTGTGTCAAACTGGATTATTTCTGCAGTGTGGGTGCAGCCGTAGAGAGTTTATTTTTTTAATATATAACCCTAACACAAATGCCGGTTGGGATCAATCTTTCATGAGCCTGATGGAGTGGGTGCTATAGTCCTCCAAACCAACTGATGGTGCAATAAATTTCACAGTCTTTAAGGTGCCACCAGCTCTTTCATTTGGTTTGGTTTTCTCCAGCAAGTATTAAATCTTGCTGCTTTGTCCCTACACACATATAAATTTAGCATCATAAATAGGATTCTTGCAAAAAAAAAGAAGAGCAAAATTCAGTGCAGTAATCCACGTACAATGCTGTACCTATGCTGATGTGTATCCAGTAAGAATGTGGTGCAATAGTTTAAGTGCTGGACTAGGACTCTGGGCGAGCGGGGTTCGAATCCCTCCTTGGCCATAGAAACCCATGGGCTGCCTTTGGGCAAGTCCTGCACTTTGCAAACTGCTTAGTACATCAGTCAGCGGCATTGAAATGTACTTGCTCCTTGCTATTGCCGTAAGCCTCAGAGGAAGACTATTTATTTATTATGTACTTTGGACACATCATGAGAAGGGAGGACTCTTTGGAAAAGACAATAATGCTGGGGAAGGTGGAGGGAAGGAAAAAGAGAGAAAGGCCACATGCCAGATGGATGGACTCTGTTAAGGAGGTCATGGGTATGAGTTTGCAGGATTTAAGCAGAGCATGGGAGGATAGAGGGTCTTCTTGGAGAGGTCTCATCCATAGGGTCCCCATGGGTCGAGATCGACTCAAGGGCAGTTAACAACAAAAATGCAATGCAATGACAAACCTACTTGGAATCAGTTTTAACAATAAAACCCCAGGAGGTGGTCACTATAAGCAGACACTCCAACATTCGACCAGTGACAACGGAGATCCTTGTGGCCAAGCAGCATCAGAGTGTCATCAAGATGGCAAAAATGGTTAATGGTTAATGGGGATGAGCACGCAAGCTAGGATGGACTGGCTAAGACAATAAGGAAGTTACCATTCCAGGAATGTCAAAGGAAGGAGCTGAAAATTCCCCCCTGCTGAGTTGTTCTGCTGTTTGTTGTTGTTAACTGCCCTCGAGTCGATCTCGACCCATGGCAAACCTATGGATGAGATATCTACAAGAAGACCCTCTGTCTTCCACTGCTCTGCTTAAATCCTGCAAACTCATACCCATGACCTCCTTCATAGATTCCATCCATCTGGCTGTGGCCTTCCTCTCTTCCTTCTTCTCTCCACCTTTCCCAGCATTATTGTCTTTTCCAAAGAGTCTGCCCTTCTCATGATGTGTCCGAAGTAGGACAGCCTCAGTTTGGTCATCTTGGCTTCTTCCAGGGAGGTTTCCATCTTGATCTGCTCTAGGACCCCTTTGTTTGTCCTTTTGGCTCTCCATGGGATCCTCAGCACTCTTCTCCAGCCCCACATTCTCTCAAATTCATTGGTTTTATTCCTGTCCTCTTTCTTAACTGTCCCGCTGTATCATGCTTGAAAAGCAAAGCAAGGACGGAATCCGTATTCCAAGAAGGTCATGTCAGTCTGCTCTTTGAATGGTTTTCAGGGAATAATGTCCTCAATCTGAAGACTCTTGCTGCAAAGCGCAGCCAAATTGCAAAAATTGCTTGCACTCCAATAACTCTGCAAGGGGGGAGAGAAGAGGGCAATGTCTTGCGCTTCCCAGTTTTCTCAAGCAAAAGCAAACTGCTGCTGCCTCAGTTCTTCCTCATTACGAAAGTTTGCTATCTTGATCGCACTCTGATCTTGCGTGGCCACAAGCGTCCTGGTTTTCTTCTGCAAAATGTTGGAAGGTATGAGATCATGATCTCTCACTTCTAGAGTCCGGCTCCAAGAGTCTTTAGTGCAAGACCACTCTGGTGATTTATAGTCTTTCAAATATAGAGAGAGTTAAGGCCTGTGTTTAGCTGTCTGTTGCCACCATCCCCAGTCACTGGGCTTATCTGTCTGTCTTAGGCTCTTGTACGGCTGCCCACCACCGCCTGCCACCACCGAACAGGGTAAATAGATCCCTCTAAGGAGATCCCTTGTGGATTTCATGGAAACGGCAACACTCCTCTCTTCCCAGCTCAGGAGAAGCACCGGCTGGGGTACGTTTTTATGCTTTATTTGGGTGACTCTGGCTCTTCTCTCCTCTCCTCTGCTTCAGTGGTGACGGACGGTGGTGGCATTCATGGCAGCCTAAGGTGGCAAAGGTAAACCGAGGAACGTCACAGCTTTGCTGGATCAGTCCCGGTAGACAGATCCCAGGAGGGGATAGCTGGATGCTTCCACCTACATGCTGGGGGAATGGCTTGCCTTTGTTCCTTCTGGTGCATGGTGGATATATGGTGCTGTTTTGGGTATATTTTAATTGTTTGCATACCATGCTGTTGTAAATTGTATCCTATGCCATAGTGGAAATGGATGGCCGAGGGGCCGGTTTTGCTCCCCAGGACTCACCACGGGCTATAACAGTTCTCGACTTGAACAAAAACAAAGGGGCATGGAATCCAAAGCATAAGAGGCAAAGAGTCTGCTTTTATGGAGGTCTATAAGGGCCAGTGCACCCAATTTTGGCACAAAACGTCCATTCCTGGGTACTACCAGGACTGAAAAATATCCCTTTCTTGGAAAGGTTGGCAGCTGAAAAGTACAGGGGCCACGAAAACAGTCCAGGAGCTGTGTTTAAACCCTAGCCCCTACTCCAGCATTAGATGCTTTCCTACAAATACCTTTTGTTCAGAAAGGCTTGGATCCCAAGGGAACTGACTTTGGGTAAGCAGATTTATGGCTTCCCTACATCAGTACTAAGTGACCACTTTAAAAGAAAGAGGTTCGCTCTGTGGTTCATTTTAGCGTGGCATCTGGGGTGAATTGATATCCATGAAAACTCTGGCTAAAATATGTCAGTTGACCTGGATGTGCTGCTAAGTTTTTCCCCCCTTTCCCCCCTCTCTCTTTTTTTTTTTTTTTATCACAATCACTTGAAAAAATTGTCACCAACCACTTAAAGACAGTTTCACCTTATGCAGCTCTTTGAAGATCCATGGACCAGGTCACAATTTGCACCTCTTTGCATCCTATTAAATTCGACCCCACTCCCAAAGTTGGGTCATTCTGCTTTAAAACTTGTGGTTTTCATATCACTCTATCAGAGTATCTGAGGAAGAGGTTTGATATCCACAACATCTTTGGCAAAAATATAAATCAGTTATATAGTCTTTAAAGTGCTGCTCAATTCATTTCCCTTCCCCGTTTCCTTTTTTAAGATTAATATTCTTAAAAGAGGGAGCCCAGGTGGTGGCGCACTGGTTAAATTATTATTATTATTATCATTATCATTATCATTATCATTATTATTATGTTTATTTATATCCCGCCTTCCTCCCAAAAGAGGGACTCAAGGCGGCTAACAACTTTAAAACAATCCAAGTTAAAACAGTAGAAAACATTAAAAATGCAAAGTTTAAAAAACAATTAAACAATTCAGCAATTAAAAATATTACATTCTTAAAATTTAAACATTTAAATTTTTAAATGCCAGCCCTGCAGCGACAAGGTTGTGAGTTCGATCCCAGACAGGGCTCCAAGGTCCACTCAGCCTTCCAGCCTTCCGTAGGTCAATAAAATGAGTTTGTTGGGGGCAATTGGCTTACACATGGTAAACCACTTAGTGACTGCTGAGTTTATTGATAAGCGGTTTAGAGATGTACTTGCTTCTGCTATTCCTTCACTCACAGTCTCACTTTTCTTTCTAATTTTCCCACAGGCTCCATCATGTCCTGCTTCACCCAAATATGGCGCACAGAAGTGCCGGAATCCCCTCCCACTAGTCCCACCAGCCCCGTCCCGGCTGCACCTCATGAGATCCCCATCCCGCTCAGCCCCATTGTGATCACTTCGCCCTCCTCCGAAAGCAGGCCCGCTGTGTGTTCCCCAGTGTGTTCCCCCATCCGGTCTCCGGTCTGCTCCCCTATCCGCTCCCCAGTGGACGGTAAGACACGCCTGGGGTCTCCGACGGACAGGCCCACCTCCCCCATCGAGTGCTCCATCTGCTTCAACACCTACGACAACCTCTTCAAAACCCCCAAGGTCCTCCAGTGCAACCACACCTTCTGCTTGGAGTGCCTCGCCCGCCTGGCTGCGGCCCGTCCCCGTAACTGCGTCGAGGATGAGCTCCCGTGTCCGTTCTGCCGTCAGATCACCGAGATCCCCCTCGAAGGGCCGCCAGGCTTCCAGACCAGCAAGGACGTCTTGACCACTCTGCCCCCTGAGCTCCAGCGGGAGAAGATAATCTGGATGGAAGGCACTAAACTTTGCTGCCGGCAGTCGTCCGACCCAGAGAACGCCGACGCCTGCATCAGCATCGACATTGCCCCCAGCAAACCTGAAGTCCCAGAGGTGCCCCCGGAAACCTTCATGGGGCGTCTGGCACGCTGTGACATGTGCGATGACTGGAAGCGGGTCCTCCTGCTCTCGGCGCTGATCATCATCCTCTTCTGCATCATCCTCTGGCCACTGCACTGTGCCATGAAGACAGGCAACCTCCGTTGCTTTGCCAGGACATACACCATGACCAAGCCCAATTACGTGACGTATCACCACCCCACCACCCCAGCCCCAACAATGGCCCCTGTTGATCTCACAGGCTGATCTGAGGCTATGTGCGCCATGGGGTGCTTTCTCAGGAACCAAGTGGAAAGAGATGGACCTCTCTTCCTCAAGCATGGTGGAAAATCTTGCTTTCTGCACAGGAGGCCCTGGGTCCAACCCTAGAATTTCCTGTTCAAAAATGATAAGTCGTTTTTAAAAGGATCAGGTAGCACATAATGGGAGAAACCCTCTGCCTAAGCCTCTCAAAAGCTGCTGCCAGTCAGAGTAAGATAATGCTGGGAGGCTCCATAGACCAACTCTCTGACTTGCTACAAAACAGGGCCAGCAGTTCCAACATCACTCATGGTTTTCTCATCGGCTCCTCTCCTTGATCTCTTCTTGCTGCTCTTTTTTTATGCACTTCTAATGTATTAAAAGCAATGGCTGTTAGGTATTTATGCCATTGTATGCTGACTTATGGGCATGTAAAGGTGAATTGTGATGATGGGCTACATCCGTACTCGATACCAATGCATATTCTTACAAGGGGAGCAGCAATAAAGCAACATTTTCAGGATTACTTATTGTGCAAACAGAGCCACTGCACAAGAGGCCTGTTATGGTAATGGACAACATAACATTATGTGCCTTGTGGCATAATGGGGTGCTGTGCAAGACACCCTGATATGCATCCTTGCAATTCACTAAAAGGCATGCATCTCACATCCGGGATGTAGGTACATCATCTCAAAGTTAGTCATAGCCTCTGATCCAGGCTCTAAGCCACTGCTCTTATAAATACCAAAGCTGCCCCTCAGTTTATGTCCCCATGCCCTATGGTTTAATAGATTCATTTTGTTACTCCATGGGGCCATATAAAATACACAATGGCAGACCTCTGACAAGGTTAAGACAATGCTGTGACCACCTGTTTCTCTTTTGGACATCCACCAAAAGCCAGTGTTGTATGTTATGGTGGAAGGATAATTAGAAAACAACAACAACACAACAACAACACGATTTCTACAGACTGACTTTGATCAACAGCTCAAATGAAGCTTAACTGTGCCTTATACGTTGGGGGGAAAGGAGGAAATATTTAATTTTTTTATGTGTTAATAAACATTTCAGTTTTATAGAGATGGTGCTGCGTGGTGCTGTTATACAGATAGTCATTTGTCTTGCAGTGTCAGGGAAATCATATTCCGTTGAAAAGAGAGGAAGGAGGTTTGGTGGAGGACAACTGGCTGGGGAAAGATCAGAACCTCGGAAAACGTATTTTGAACTACAACGCCCAGAATCCCCATTAGCGAGCATAGTCAATTTCCAAATGGAAATTCTCCTACGTTCTGATCATGCTATTGGGAATGTCCTGCAGCCCCCCCCACTAATAATGTTAACTTCTTTTAAGTTCTGGACAAAAGCGAGCTATACAAATGTCCCAGAATACCTGAGGTTTCTCGGTAAATGAGTTTCCGGAGGAATGATTTTCCGAAGCAAGAAAAATGTTGGAGCCCCCCAGTCTCAGTAATCTGTTTTCCCTGGTGGCTTTCAGAAATCCTCAGCATTAAGACAACCAGACAATCTATATCCCTTTAAGCTGGCAGCAGTCAATTCTACCCCACTTATGCTCTCTTTCTTGTGCTCTCAATACGAGAAATATATATATATATATATATATATATATATATATATATATATATATATATTATCCATACATCCACAACAGCGAGGCATTAACAGTTCCAAGTCACCCATCAAGACTGTTTGCTAAAGCTTCCTCCTAACCTTTTCAGAAAGACAGGCAAACACCATGTACAGCAAATGCCATGGCATTTGCACCTATTAAGGGCTCGTTCGTATCATCCAAAGGGGACCCCCTTTTGGCAATGCTCAAGGCTTAATCGGAAAGTTTTGTATAGAGAATATTATATATCTACATGTAAGGAAGATGATGACTTAGGATCTAAGTCTGGCTATGGCCTGGACTTTGGACACTTTGGGACAAAACCATACAACTGGGGAAGTACACAAAACACAAAGCCTGGGGAAAAAATCTACTTTTTGGAACTATAACTCCAGAGTGCCCCAGTCTGCACAACTCCTGCCCCTATGGGTCGGGGGATTCTGGAAAATGTAGTTCCTCGTAACCTTTTCCCAAGCTCTGTGCTTGGCGTTTTAGAGTTCCTAGTCTGGTCTCGAGTGTTGGGAGCCCAAAAGCCAAAAAAGAAAAGAGAACTTTTCCAAGGACCATGTCATACTCTCAACAGTGCAACATGGTGATACTTTTGAAAGATTTTGGAAGATGGGTGAAACACAGTTTTTATTACTGTTTTGTTTTTGGCCAGGAGCAACTGAGAGATCCCAGGGTCTCAAAGGGCCAAAGCAGACTGCAGAAATAACCCAGCTTAAATCCAACTGCTTCAACTGCCCTGGCTCAATGCTAGGGAATTGTGGGAACTATAGTTTTGTAAGACATTGAGACTTTCTCTGTTAAAGCGTTTTCAAGCTGGATCATTTTTGCAGTCTGTTTCAGCCCAAAGGTCTGCATGCAGCCCACAAGCCACACATTTCTCACCCCTGATCTACAGCGATGCAATGCTGGCTCTCTCTTTTCTGTGTGGTTGCAGCATTTGCTTTGGTCAGGCCTCACCTGGAATAATCCTGTGTCCAGTTCTGGGTGCCACAATTCAAAAAGGATGTTGAGAAACTGGAGCGTGTCCGAAGGAGGGTGACTAAAATGGTGAAGGGTCTGAAAACCATGAAACCCTACGAGGAATGACTTAGGGAACTGGGTATGTTTAGCCTGGAGAAGAGATGGTTAAGAGGTGATATGACAGCTCTGTTTAAGTATTTGAAGGGATGTCATATTGAGGAGGGAGCAATATTGTTTTCTGCTGCTCCAGAGAATAGGACACAATGGAGCAATGGATGCAAGCTACAGGAAAAGAGATTCCACTTAAACATTAGGAAGAACTTTAAGAGCTATGCCCTATGAGGAGAGACGTAGGGAGCTGGGTATGTTTAGCTTGGAGAAGATATGGTTAGGAGGGGATATGATAGCCCTGTTTAAATATTTGAAGGGATCCATACTGAAGATGGAGCAAGCTTGGTTCTGCTGCTCCAGAGAATAGGACTCAGAGCAATGGATGCAAGCAACAGGAAAAGAGATTCCAGCTCAACATTAGGAGGAACGTCTTGACAAGTAAGAGCTGTTTGGTAGTAGAACAGACTCCTTTGGAGGGTTATGGAGTCTCCTTCTTTGGAGGTCTTTAAGCAGAGGCTGGATGGCCATCTGTCAGGGATGCTTTGATTGAGAGTTCCTGCATAGCAGAATGGGGTTGGACTGGATGGCCCTTGGGGTCTCTTCCAACTCTAGGATTCTATGATTCTGTGATTTTAAAAAATGCAAACACAATCTGCTATGTAAGTGAGAGGTTTTATATATATCTATAGATCTATATATATACACATATATATTTAAAACAACAACAACAGCAACAGCAAAGTAAAATGAGATCCATACAATCCAGAGGCACTTGCAGATCAACTCCAGGTAATCTGTCAAAACGTCAGACAGAGGAAGAGTTATCTTTCTCCTGAATAAATTAGGGGCCAAGGTTTGGCCCTAAAGAGTCTCTCCTTCTCCAAAGGGAAACTTATTTGTGGTTTTTGTTTGTTTTCTGGGCAGGATCCAAGGTGCTTTCGCGGACGGAAGAACAGAGTTGGTGATAAAATAAGCAACAGATGTTGGAGGCAGACTCCTATGGCTGGGATCATTGGGATGTTCTGTAAATAGAAAAAGAAAGGAGGGCCAAAGATACACTTGATATATTACATTAATATAATATATATATTAATACTTTATATTATAATTTAAAGAAGGACATAGTGGAGGGCATTCCCCATTAATAAGAAATTTTGAAATTTTCTTTAAATCCCCCAATTTCTAGCATTGCAGATAGTGAGAAATCAAAAATGGTTCATGGCTAGAATAGCTCTTCTTGCCATGCTTTCATTCCCTTGCTCCCTTTGCCTGTTTGCTTTGGAAGCCTAAATTCTTTTTCTGAATGCTCATCCCAAGTTTTAAGTTACTCCGGTGCTAGAAATATGGGACTGAAGGAGAATTTCATTTTGGGGAGGGATGGGGGAAGAATTTTTATTTGAAGGGGTTAGTTATGCCCTCATAGCTACATCCCTGACTTGAAGTGTTTGTCTGTTATCCATATGCTTGACCCCGGGATCGCCAGATCTGATGTGTCATCTAAAGGGATCAAAATTAAGATGTTGGATCTGATCCACCAACTACTTTGGTATCTCGTGATCTTAAAACTTGGCGTTTCTGAATATTTTGCTCTAGGATGCATGTTCACATATGGATTCGGACCAAACGTTATATTTACATTCAGGTTAGCATCATGAACACTTTTGTGCAATTCAAAGATATAACTGTGTTCGTCTGTAGAATCAGTATGTAGAGAGATCTTGTAGCACCTTTGAAAGAAAGAAGTTGGCAGCATGAACTTTCGTAGACTGAAATCTAGGAAAGCTCATGGTTTCTACTTCCCTTCACCTTTCCTAACATTATTATTGTCTTTTCTAACGATTCATGCCTTCTCATGATGTGTCCAAAGTACGACAGTCTAAGCCTTGTCATCTTGGCTTCTAGGGAGATCTCTGGCTTGATCTACTCTAGGATCCATTCATTGGTCCTTTTGGCTCTCCATGGGATCCTCTGCACTCTTCTCCAGCCCCACATTATCTCAAATGCATTGATTTTCTTCCTATCTTCTTTCTTAACTGTCCAGCTCTCACCATGGGATATATTGGAAAAGGACTTGGCTTACTGAGCCGCACAATGGAACAGGCAGTACTCTGACATTTTGCTGCACATAATATTCATGTCCTGTGATCTGACAAAAGAAGAACAATCAGGCACACACCTCTTTTGTAGCCACCAGCACACGTTTGGTTGCAAAGCTGCTATCTCCCCGAGTGACTTATTCCTGAAACTTTTGTGGCTTTGATGTTGAGGTTCTCATACACAGCGGCAGGTTCATCATCAACCCTGTGGCACAATTTTTAAAAGGACATTATCAGAGAGACTCTTATCCTCTATTCCTAGAAGCAGACTGTGGCGACACCAAGGAAAGCCAAACACAAGCATAGGACCTCCAGTACCTTCATAGCTAATGCAGTGCTTGAAGCATTATTGTCACTGTGAAGTTGAAGGCTTTCATGGCCGGCATACATAGGTTTTTGTGAATTTTTTGGGCTGAGAGGCCGTGTTGTAGAAGAATTTTTCCTGACGTTTCACCTGCATCTGTGGCTGGCATCTTCAGAGAATGCTGGTATGGAGGTGTGTGGGGTATATATACTGTGTGACCCTCAGTTGAGATTTACACAGATTTACATGCTAATCCTCACACAGTATATATACCCCACACACCTCCATGCCAGCATTCTCTGAAGGCAAAACATCAGTAATACATTCTTCTAGAACACGGCCTCACAGCCTGAAAAACCCACCAAAAACTATTATTGTCACTGTATGGACCTTCAAGTTTCAGATTTTCAAAGGAAATTGCAATCAGCTCAGTCCTTGTTTGCTAGATAAGAAAGTGCCATATTTTCCTCCTCACTACAATAGACCAAGTTGGACCTTCAGCAGCTCACCGATGAAATGGTTTAAAAGATTTTACAATATATATTTTTAAAAAAAACAAAAACAATTAAAACCAACTAGCTAAAAAACAATCTAAAATTACACTCAAAACATACAAAAGTTACTGTATATACTCATGTAGACGTCTAGAAATTCTAGTCAAAAGACTGGCCACAAAAAACAGAGTTGACTTATCCATGAGTTAGTGTAAGTCCTGTACTTTAATTCTTATTTATAAAGGGAACCATCCCCTGTGAAAGGCAAAAGCGTAGTCTGTCCTGGAAATACTGACCCTGTTCTGCTCTCTCATCCATTCAGTTTTCAGTGTAAACACAATAATACCTGTCAGAATTTTGCAAGTTCTTTGGCATCATTTTCCTTTGCTTCATCCTATAGATTCTTTGTTACATGCCCCTACCTTTTCGCCTCGACTTATCCATGGGTCATATCAAAATCCATAATTTTGGCCTGCCCTCGACTTATACATGAGGTCGACTTATAGTCGAGTATATATGGTAATAAACCTATCTAAAGCACACATCCCATATAAAAGTCTCCCTGTCATGATTATTGCATCTACTCATGTATAAGTCTAGAAATTTTCGTCAAACAATTGTCCCCAAAAACCTGTGTCGACTTATCCACGGGTCAATGTAACTACAGCACTTTAATTCTATTTAAAAATGAACTATCTCTTGGTGAAAGGCAAGAATGAAATCTGTCCTGGAAGCACTGACCCCGCTTTATTTTCTCATCCATCCAGCCTTTAGTAGGAACACAAACAATGTCTGCTGGAATTTTGTAAGTTCTTTGGCATTGTTTTCCTTTGCTTCATCCTTTACAACCTTTGTTACATGGCCCTAAGTTTTACCCTTGACTTATCCACGGGACATATCAAAATCCACAATTTCGGCCCCAAAACCTGCCCTCGACTTATACATGAAGTTGACTGATATTTTAGTATATACGGTATATCATATAATTGTATGCAGACAGATAAACTGATACGGCCCCTAAGGAGGAACGCTTCCAGTAAATTCAGACAAGACCCACTAATAAAATACCTGAATAAAGTTTTACCCTCGACTTATCCACGGGTCACATCAAAATCCATAATTTTGGCCCCAAAACCTGCCCTCGACTTATACATGAAGTCAACTGATATTTTAGTATATCAAACTAATTTGCAGGGCTATCCCTGAATAAAAGGGATGCAGAACAGCTGTGAAAAGGAACAGTTATCAGGAGGAAAAATTTCCAATGTACCAGTTCAGACATAAGGATGAGAAACCTAACTCTTTCACACTAGCAATTATAGTTCATCAGAGTACAAACAAAGAAACCCTATACGATTTGGGAAATTTGGGGAGATGGGCTCCTTCTTGACCATCTTGGCTTATGTCAACTTGAAATGATGACCATAAGATGACCACGTCTAGCCCGCTTAAGTGTCAATCCAGATGTTGTCATGTTCCTTCCCACATGTGCACACATACACACAACCGCTTACCCCATCTGGACTCTCGGTGATGAGGGACGGGTTTTGCTTCTGGGTTTCTCCATCGGCGGATAGCGGATATTCAAGTATTCTTTCTCCTTCCTCATACTTCTCTACAAGGCAAGAAGGAAAAGGATGGGATTTGATTCCAGGTGACCTAAGGGGTATCTCTCATAGAGTTTGCTTGGAAAGATTTGTTCAGAGAGGCTTTGCTTTTGCTTTCCCCTGAGGCTGAGAGGGTGTGACTTACCCAGTGGGTTTTCATGGCCAAGTGGGGATTCAACCCTGGTCTCCAGAGTCGTAGTAGTCCAACATTCAAACTACTTGTTCTAAAACTTTTGGCTAAAGCTCTCTGGCACATAAGATTTACCCCTGAATTAAGGTCTCTTTCAGCCTATACCAGTGATTCCCAAACTTGGGTCTTCCAGATGTCCTAGACTTCAGCTCCCAGAATTCCTGAATGTTGGCCAAGTTAGCTAGGGTTTCTGGGAGATGAAGTCCAAAACACCTGGAGGACCAAAGTTTGGGAATAACTACCCAATACAATTACAGCATTTTGACACAACTTTAACCACCATGGGCTGTATCCTATGGAATGCTGGCATTTGTACTTCGGAGAAGATCTCGAAGTCTCTGGCAGAGAGTTCTAAACATTTCAGCAAGCTACACATCCCAAGATTTTATAAGATACAGCCATGGCCATTGACGTGAGATCGGAGTGCTATAATTGTGCACTGTGCAAAAAGATCCAAGGTCCATCTAGTTGAGAGATGGAGGAGAGACAGAGCCTCCTTTAGAATGAGCATGAGATAGAGGAGACTATCGCATTGATAAATAAGGCGACTTTCCTCTTCTGAATTAGGGACGAGTTCTGGATGCAGCCAGGTATTATCGCATGGATTTTGCCACCGTTGCTGCTTCCTGAATTCATCCATGCAAAAACCCAGCTAAAATCCTCCTTCAGCTGGCCGATTTGCAAAGCCGGGAAGCTCCCAAAAGTGAAAAGCAGCCTGTTGAGGGCGGATTCTACGTGTTCTATGTTCTGTTGTTTTATGTGATTGTGTCAAGCCGATAATCAGATATGACCCTGACTAGAAACATCAGAGGAGTCCCTCTCCTAAAGCCTAACCATTAGCCACACTTGCTGGGGTGGATGGGACTTGAAATCCCAAAAATCTAGAGGGCCTCTGGTTGCCTATTTTTAAATTCTGGCACCGTGTCAGAACTGGAGGAAGCCACCTCAATCATCAGAAACCAAATACTACTCTTGAGTAGGTTTAGATCAAGGGTAGGCAACCTTTCCCCTTTAAGGGCCGAGGGACTTCAGCTCCCAGAAGCCTCAGCCATATTGGCTGATAGTCCCATGTTGGCCAATAGCTCCTGGGATTCTGGGAGCTGAAGTCCCTCGGCCCTTAAAGGGGAAAGGTTGCCTACCCCTGGTTTAGATGGAATTCTGAACATGTTACTATCCCTGGTGGTTGTGTAGCAAAGACAAAGAAAATTTGGAATGTGATTCATAATCAAGTAAAGAAAAGTCTAAACGTCAAAGGTCATGCAAATCCTAGATTGTATTTATTAAGTATGGGAATAGATGGAACTACATAGCAAAAACGTGGGAAACTTTTGTTTTATATGACCACTGCAGCAAGAGTAGTCTATGCTGCAAAATGGAAGAGGAAAGAATGCCCAGGATGGTTATGGAAACTATATAATTGTATGCAGACAGATAAACTGATACAGCCCCTAAGGAGGAACGCTTCCAGTAAATTCAGACAAGACTCACTAATAAAATAGTTGAATAAAGAATGGGGTCCAACTTTCATAACAGGATTGAATTGCGGGGGGGGGGGGGGGGGGGGAATCAAGAATGTAAATTAAGGACTGTATAAGCAAAAGGTGACATAACCATAAATGTGGAGTCTGTTTAAGAAGGAAGAAAATGATTAAACTCTGATGAGAGGATAAGATAAAACAAGACAGAAGAGACCAAGAGGTTAGGAAAAATTAAATGTGGTGGTGGTGGGTTGTTGTCTGAGAGCGGTGAAAATGTAAGCATTCTGCTTGTGATGTTTTGCTGTTGCTAAGTGTGATTTTAATTTTTTATGTTCATTAAAAAAAATTAAAAATAAAAGAAGCCAAATACTGCTCTCGAGTAGGTTTAGATGGCATTCTGAACCAAAGCCATTTAGGGATTTAAAAGGTCAAATGCAGCACCTTGGATTGAGTCCAGAAACCAGCTGGGCACCAAGGAAAGAGTCCCAAATTGTCTCCTTCGGACATGCAACCAAGCCATACACTTTTGTGTGCCTACCTGTTCCTCTTCTAGCTCCTTCTGTTCTGTCGCAATGTAATGCTGGACGGCCATATAAACAAACTTGTACTGAGCCTCTGTTTGCACCATTCCCGATCTCTGCTTCCGCACCATCTGGATGGTTTTGGGGATGTCAATGTCACAGTCCAAACCTGCTTGTGGGTGCAAAACCCAGGTCAGCAAGGTGCATGAAGTGGGGAGAGAACAAAAATGCAAAGCAAGTCTATGCCATTTCCATGACTTTCCTGAACAAATGCCCACATCTCACAGAAGCAAATGCAGAAATACTCCTCCTCCACGGATAAGGAGGGCTGACTGTAAAATGGTATTCATTCCTGCTATGATAATGTGTCCGACACTTTGCATTATTTTCGGCCACATGGCTGGGGCTGCTATGTTGTTGTTTTTCTTCCTCTCATGCATGCAAGTATACATATTTCTGCATTCTGTGTAAAGTGATATTCTGATATTCACGTAAGTTGTGGTATCTAAATGCTGACTGGCGGAGGTAAACTAATACTAATATTTAACATATTGAGTAAGGAGGGCTGACTGTAGTGTTCCTACTATGATAATGTGTCCGACACTTTGCATTATTTTCAGACACATGGCTGGGGCTGCTATGTGTTTTTTTCTTCCTCTCATGCATGCAAATATCCAAGGTGCCAAACCATATCCTGCAAATAGGTTCAGTACCTTGGCTATCTCTGTCTGACTTCAGACTAAAATCCAGAATGGACAACCCACCCCACTAACATAGGAGCAACCGCAAAATCCCATAGAAGCTACAGCATTTACCTTGCCTGTGAATGGTGTCCACCAGGATGTCTATGACTATGATGGTACCGGTGCGTCCAATCCCAGCGCTGAACAAGGAGAAACAAAGTTGAGATGATGTTTATGAACTGAGACCAGAAATTGATTTACTCACTATGTTAAATAAGATCCCATCTCGTGTAGAAAGGAAACACTGGAGAATTTTACTCTATATGACAACGGCGGCAAGACTTTTGGTTGCACAAAAATGGAAAAATAATGAACTTCCTGCATTAGATGATTGGCTCCTAAAATTATCAGAAATGACAGGAATGGATATTTTGACGGCTCGTCTGAATCAGAAGGATAGGAACGTAATTGCAAAAGAATGGCTTCCAGTAAACGAATTTTGTAAGAACAGATGGAATTAAACTATAGATAGAGCAATGACAGGAAAATAAGATGAACTGGGAAGGGGAAGAAAAATCCCTTTCATCACACGAGTATAAAACTTTGTGACTACTGTAGATATATGGGTATATATAATAAAAGAACAATAAATTTAAATAGATATGGTTGGGAAGAAAGGAGGACCCCGCAAAAGACGTTGAGGAAGTAGTGTTTCAGGAATAGTGTTTTATGTCATTAAGCAAATTCTAATGTACATTATGGGAAAGATAGGTATGTGTTTGAAGAAAAAATAAAGTATATATATATATATATATATATATATATATATATATATATATATATAAAATAACTGGTCCAGTGTTCTGGAGAACTTATAGGTTCTCCAGCACAACTATATGGTCAACTTCTAGCATATTTGTGCTGGAGGACTTAGAGCACACAGGCAACCAAGCAAGGCTGATTGCAAACAAAATCCCATCACTACTGTGTGATTCTCCACTGGAAAAATTAAATTTGAGAAAGGGCA